>CM040929.1:9927310-10087310 GCA_023029165.1 Gobiocypris rarus
GTCAGCTGTACCTTTACTGAATGAGCACTGTGCCACTGTACGTCAGACTCAAAACACATCTGTCAGCTGTGCATTTACTGAATGAGCACTGTGCCACTGTGTCAGACTCAAAACACATCTGTCCAGCTGTGCCTTTACTGAATGAGCACTGTGCCACTGTCGTCAGACTCAAAACACATCTGTCCAGCTGTGCCTTTACTGAATGAGCACTGTGCCACTGTACGTCCAGACTCAAAACACATCTGTCCAGCTGTGCCTTTACTGAATGAGCACTGTGCCACTGTACGTCCAGACTCAAAACACATCTGTCCAGCTGTGCCTTTACTGAATGAGCACTGTGCCACTGTCGTCCAGACTCAAAACACATCTGTCCAGCTGTGCCTTTACTGAATGAGCACTGTGCCACTGTACGTCCAGACTCAAAACACATCTGTCCAGCTGTGCCTTTACTGAATGAGCACTGTGCCACTGTCGTCCAGACTCAAAACACATCTGTCCAGCTGTGCATTTACTGAATGAGCACTGTGCCACTGTCGTCAGACTCAAAACACATCTGTCCAGCTGTGCCTTTACTGAATGAGCACTGTGCCACTGTACGTCCAGACTCAAAACACATCTGTCCAGCTGTGCCTTTACTGAATGAGCACTGTGCCACTGTACGTCCAGACTCAAAACACATCTGTCCAGCTGTGCCTTTACTGAATGAGCACTGTGCCACTGTACGTCCAGACTCAAAACACATCTGTCCAGCTGTGCCTTTACTGAATGAGCACTGTGCCACTGTCGTCCAGACTCAAAACACATCTGTCCAGCTGTGCCTTTACTGAATGAGCACTGTGCCACTGTCGTCCAGACTCAAAACACATCTGTCCAGCTGTGCCTTTACTGAATGAGCACTGTGCCACTGTCGTCCAGACTCAAAACACATCTGTCCAGCTGTGCCTTTACTGAATGAGCACTGTGCCACTGTCGTCCAGACTCAAAACACATCTGTCCAGCTGTGCCTTTACTGAATGAGCACTGTGCCACTGTCGTCAGACTCAAAACACATCTGTCCAGCTGTGCCTTTACTGAATGAGCACTGTGCCACTGTACGTCAGACTCAAAACACATCTGTCCAGCTGTGCCTTTACTGAATGAGCACTGTGCCACTGTCGTCCAGACTCAAAACACATCTGTCCAGCTGTGCCTTTACTGAATGAGCACTGTGCCACTGTCGTCCAGACTCAAAACACATCTGTCCAGCTGTGCCTTTACTGAATGAGCACTGTGCCACTGTCGTCCAGACTCAAAACACATCTGTCCAGCTGTGCCTTTACTGAATGAGCACTGTGCCACTGTACGTCAGACTCAAAACACATCTGTCCAGCTGTGCATTTACTGAATGAGCACTGTGCCACTGTCGTCAGACTCAAAACACATCTGTCCAGCTGTGCATTTACTGAATGAGCACTGTGCCACTGTCGTCCAGACTCAAAACACATCTGTCCAGCTGTGCCTTTACTGAATGAGCACTGTGCCACTGTCGTCCAGACTCAAAACATCTCTGTCCAGCTGTGCCTTTACTGAATGAGCACTGTGCCACTGTCGTCAGACTCAAAACACATCTGTCCAGCTGTGCCTTTACTGAATGAGCACTGTGCCACTGTACGTCCAGACTCAAAACACATCTGTCCAGCTGTGCCTTTACTGAATGAGCACTGTGCCACTGTCGTCCAGACTCAAAACACATCTGTCCAGCTGTGCCTTTACTGAATGAGCACTGTGCCACTGTCGTCCAGACTCAAAACACATCTGTCCAGCTGTGCCTTTACTGAATGAGCTCTGTGCCACTGTACGTCCAGACTCAAAACACATCTGTCCAGCTGTGCCTTTACTGAATGAGCACTGTGCCACTGTGCGTCCAGACTCAAAACACATCTGTCCAGCTGTGCCTTTACTGAATGAGCACTGTGCCACTGTCGTCCAGACTCAAAACACATCTGTCCAGCTGTGCCTTTACTGAATGAGCACTGTGCCACTGTACGTCCAGACTCAAAACACATCTGTCCAGCTGTGCCTTTACTGAATGAGCACTGTGCCACTGTACGTCCAGACTCAAAACACATCTGTCCAGCTGTGCCTTTACTGAATGAGCACTGTGCCACTGTACGTCCAGACTCAAAACACATCTGTCCAGCTGTGCCTTTACTGAATGAGCACTGTGCCACTGTACGTCCAGACTCAAAACACATCTGTCCAGCTGTGCCTTTACTGAATGAGCACTGTGCCACTGTCGTCCAGACTCAAAACACATCTGTCCAGCTGTGCCTTTACTGAATGAGCACTGTGCCACTGTATGTCCAGACTCAAAACACATCTGTCCAGCTGTGCCTTTACTGAATGAGCACTGTGCCACTGTCGTCCAGACTCAAAACACATCTGTCCAGCTGTGCATTTACTGAATGAGCACTGTGCCACTGTACGTCCAGAGTCAAACACATCTGTCCAGCTGTGCATTTACTGAATGACCTCTGTGCCACTGTACGTCCAGACTCAAAACACATCTGTCCAGCTGTGCCTTTACTGAATGAGCACTGTGCCACTGTACGTCCAGACTCAAAACACATCTGTCCAGCTGTGCTTTACTGAATGAGCACTGTGCCACTGTCGTCCAGACTCAAAACACATCTGTCCAGCTGTGCCTTTACTGAATGAGCACTGTGCCACTGTACGTCCAGACTCAAAACACATCTGTCCGGCTGTGCCTTTACTGAATGAGCACTGTGCCACTGTCGTCCAGACTCAAAACACATCTGTCCAGCTGTGCCTTTACTGAATGAGCACTGTGCCACTGTCGTCCAGACTCAAAACACATCTGTCCAGCTGTGCCTTTACTGAATGAGCACTGTGCCACTGTCGTCCAGACTCAAAACACATCTGTCCAGCTGTGCCTTTACTGAATGAGCTCTGTGCCACTGTCGTCCAGACTCAAAACACATCTGTCCAGCTGTGCCTTTACTGAATGAGCACTGTGCCACTGTACGTCCAGACTCAAAACACATCTGTCCAGCTGTGCATCTACTGAATGAGCACTGTGCCACTGTCGTCCAGACTCAAAACACATCTGTCCAGCTGTGCATTTACTGAATGAGCACTGTGCCACTGTACGTCCAGACTCAAAACACATCTGTCCAGCTGTGCCTTTACTGAATGAGCACTGTGCCACTGTCGTCCAGACTCAAAACACATCTGTCCAGCTGTGCCTTTACTGAATGAGCACTGTGCCACTGTCGTCCAGACTCAAAACACATCTGTCCAGCTGTGCCTTTACTGAATGAGCACTGTGCCACTGTACGTCCAGACTCAAAACACATCTGTCCAGCTGTGCATTTACTGAATGAGCACTGTGCCACTGTACGTCCAGACTCAAAACACATCTGTCCAGCTGTGCCTTTACTGAATGAGCACTGTGCCACTGTCGTCCAGACTCAAAACACATCTGTCCAGCTGTGCCTTTACTGAATGAGCACTGTGCCACTGTACGTCCAGACTCAAAACACATCTGTCCAGCTGTGCATTTACTGAATGAGCACTGTGCCACTGTCGTCCAGACTCAAAACACATCTGTCCAGCTGTGCATTTACTGAATGAGCACTGTGCCACTGTACGTCCAGACTCAAAACACATCTGTCCAGCTGTGCCTTTACTGAATGAGCTCTGTGCCACTGTACGTCCAGACTCAAAACACATCTGTCCAGCTGTGCATTTACTGAATGAGCACTGTGCCACTGTCGTCCAGACTCAAAACACATCTGTCCAGCTGTGCATTTACTGAATGAGCACTGTGCCACTGTCGTCCAGACTCAAAACACATCTGTCCAGCTGTGCATTTACTGAATGAGCTCTGTGCCACTGTCGTCCAGACTCAAAACACATCTGTCCAGCTGTGCTTTACTGAATGAGCACTGTGCCACTGTCGTCCAGACTCAAAACACATCTGTCCAGCTGTGCCTTTACTGAATGAGCACTGTGCCACTGTACGTCCAGACTCAAAACACATCTGTCCAGCTGTGCCTTTACTGAATGAGCACTGTGCCACTGTCGTCCAGACTCAAAACACATCTGTCCAGCTGTGCCTTTACTGAATGAGCACTGTGCCACTGTACGTCCAGACTCAAAACACATCTGTCCAGCTGTGCCTTTACTGAATGAGCACTGTGCCACTGTCGTCCAGACTCAAAACACATCTGTCCAGCTGTGCCTTTACTGAATGAGCACTGTGCCACTGTACGTCCAGACTCAAAACACATCTGTCCAGCTGTGCCTTTACTGAATGAGCACTGTGCCACTGTCGTCAGACTCAAAACACATCTGTCCAGCTGTGCCTTTACTGAATGAGCACTGTGCCACTGTGCGTCCAGACTCAAAACACATCTGTCCAGCTGTGCCTTTACTGAATGAGCACTGTGCCACTGTCGTCCAGACTCAAAACACATCTGTCCAGCTGTGCCTTTACTGAATGAGCACTGTGCCACTCCAGACTCAAAACACATCTGTCCAGCTGTGCATTTACTGAATGAGCACTGTGCCACTGTACGTCAGACTCAAAACACATCTGTCCAGCTGTGCCTTTACTGAATGAGCACTGTGCCACTGTACGTCCAGACTCAAAACACATCTGTCCAGCTGTGCCTTTACTGAATGAGCACTGTGCCACTGTGTCCAGACTCAAAACACATCTGTCCAGCTGTGCATTTACTGAATGAGCACTGTGCCACTGTACGTCCAGACTCAAAACACATCTGTCCAGCTGTGCATTTACTGAATGAGCACTGTGCCACTGTACGTCCAGACTCAAAACACATCTGTCCAGCTGTGCATTTACTGAATGAGCACTGTGCCACTGTCGTCCAGACTCAAAACACATCTGTCCAGCTGTGCCTTTACTGAATGAGCACTGTGCCACTGTCGTCAGACTCAAAACACATCTGTCCAGCTGTGCCTTTACTGAATGAGCTATGTGCCACTGTACGTCCAGACTCAAAACACATCTGTCCAGCTGTGCCTTTACTGAATGAGCACTGTGCCACTGTCGTCCAGACTCAAAACACATCTGTCCAGCTGTGCCTTTACTGAATGAGCACTGTGCCACTGTACGTCCAGACTCAAAACACATCTGTCCAGCTGTGCATCTACTGAATGAGCACTGTGCCACTGTCGTCCAGACTCAAAACACATCTGTCCAGCTGTGCCTTTACTGAATGAGCACTGTGCCACTGTACGTCCAGACTCAAAACACATCTGTCCAGCTGTGCCTTTACTGAATGAGCTCTGTGCCACTGTACGTCCAGACTCAACACACATCTGTCCAGCTGTGCATCTACTGAATGAGCACTGTGCCACTGTACGTCCAGACTCAAAACACATCTGTCCAGCTGTGCTTTACTGAATAAGCACTGTGCCACTGTACGTCCAGACTCAAAACACATCTGTCCAGCTGTGCCTTTACTGAATGAGCTATGTGCCACTGTACGTCCAGACTCAAAACACATCTGTCCAGCTGTGCCTTTACTGAATGAGCACTGTGCCACTGTACGTCCAGACTCAAAACACATCTGTCCAGCTGTGCCTTTACTGAATGAGCACTGTGCCACTGTGTCCAGACTCAAAACACATCTGTCCAGCTGTGCCTTTACTGAATGAGCACTGTGCCACTGTACGTCCAGACTCAAAACACATCTGTCCAGCTGTGCATCTTTACTGAATGAGCACTGTGCCACTGTACGTCCAGACTCAAAACACATCTGTCCAGCTGTGCCTTTACTGAATGAGCACTGTGCCACTGTACGTCCAGACTCAAAACACATCTGTCCAGCTGTGCCTTTACTGAATGAGCACTGTGCCACTGTCGTCCAGACTCAAAACACATCTGTCCAGCTGTGCCTTTACTGAATGAGCACTGTGCCACTGTCGTCAGACTCAAAACACATCTGTCCAGCTGTGCATCTACTGAATGAGCACTGTGCCACTGTCCAGACTCAAAACACATCTGTCCAGCTGTGCATTTACTGAATGAGCACTGTGCCACTGTACGTCAGACTCAAAACACATCTGTCCAGCTGTGCCTTTACTGAATGAGCACTGTGCCACTGTCGTCCAGACTCAAAACACATCTGTCCAGCTGTGCATTTACTGAATGAGCACTGTGTGCCACTGTACGTCCAGACTCAAACACATCTGTCCAGCTGTGCCTTTACTGAATGAGCTCTGTGCCACTGTACGTCCAGACTCAAAACACATCTGTCCAGCTGTGCCTTTACTGAATGAGCACTGTGCCACTGTCGTCCAGACTCAAAACACATCTGTCCAGCTGTGCCTTTACTGAATGAGCACTGTGCCACTGTACGTCCAGACTCAAAACACATCTGTCCAGCTGTGCCTTTACTGAATGAGCACTGTGCCACTGTCGTCCAGACTCAAAACACATCTGTCCAGCTGTGCCTTTACTAAATGAGCACTGTGCACTGTACATCCAGACTCAAAACACATCTGTCCAGCTGTGCCTTTACTGAATGAGCACTGTGCCACTGTACGTCCAGACTCAAAACACATCTGTCCAGCTGTGCCTTTACTGAATGAGCACTGTGCCACTGTCGTCAGACTCAAAACACATCTGTCCAGCTGTGCCTTTACTGAATGAGCACTGTGCACTGTACATCCAGACTCAAAACACATCTGTCCAGCTGTGCCTTTACTGAATGAGCACTGTGTCACCGTACGTCCAGACTCAAAACACATCTGTTCAGCTGTGCCTTTACTGAATGAGCTCTGTGCCACTGTACGTCCAGACTCAAAACACATCTGTCCAGCTGTGCATTTACTGAATGAGCACTGTGCCACTGTCGTCCAGACTCAAAACACATCTGTCCAGCTGTGCCTTTACTGAATGAGCACTGTGCCACTGTACGTCCAGACTCAAAACACATCTGTCCAGCTGTGCATCTACTGAATGAGCACTGTGCCACTGTACGTCCAGACTCAAAACACATCTGTCCAGCTGTGCATTTACTGAATGAGCACTGTGCCACTGTACGCCCAGAAAAAACATCTGTCCAGCTGTGCCTTTACTGAATGAGCACTGTGCCACTGTACGTCCAGACTCAAAACACATCTGTCCGGCTGTGCATTTACTGAATGAGCACTGTGCCACTGTACGTCCAGACTCAAAACACATCTGTCCAGCTGTGCCTTTACTGAATGAGCACTGTGCCACTGTACGCCCAGACTCAAAACACATCTGTCCAGCTGTGCCTTTACTGAATGAGCACTGTGCCACTGTACGTCCAGACTCAAAACACATCTGTCCAGCTGTGCCTTTACTGAATGAGCACTGTGCCACTGTACGTCCAGACTCAAAACACATCTGTCCAGCTGTGCCTTTACTGAATGAGCACTGTGCCACTGTACGTCCAGACTCAAAACACATCTGTCCAGCTGTGCCTTTACTGAATGAGCACTGTGCCACTGTACGCCAGACTCAAAACACATCTGTCCAGCTGTGCATTTACTGAATGAGCACTGTGCCACTGTACGCCCAGACTCAAAACACATCTGTCCAGCTGTGCCTTTACTGAATGAGCACTGTGCCACTGTACGTCCAGACTCAAAACACATCTGTCCAGCTGTGCCTTTACTGAATGAGCACTGTGCCACTGTACGTCCAGACTCAAAACACATCTGTCCAGCTGTGCCTTTACTGAATGAGCACTGTGCCACTGTACGTCCAGACTCAAAACACATCTGTCCAGCTGTGCCTTTACTGAATGAGCACTGTGCCACTGTACGCCCAGACTCAAAACACATCTGTCCAGCTGTGCATTTACTGAATGAGCACTGTGCCACTGTACGTCCAGACTCAAAACACATCTGTCCAGCTGTGCCTTTACTGAATGAGCACTGTGCCACTGTACGTCCAGACTCAAAACACATCTGTCCAGCTGTGCCTTTACTGAATGAGCACTGTGCCACTGTACGTCCCAGACTCAAAACACATCTGTCCAGCTGTGCCTTTACTGAATGAGCACTGTGCCACTGTACGCCCAGACTCAAAACACATCTGTCCAGCTGTGCCTTTACTGAATGAGCACTGTGCCACTGTACGCCCAGACTCAAAACACATCTGTCCAGCTGTGCATTTACTGAATGAGCACTGTGCCACTGTACGTCCAGACTCAAAACACATCTGTCCAGCTGTGCCTTTACTGAATGAGCACTGTGCCACTGTACGCCCAGACTCAAAACACATCTGTCCAGCTGTGCCTTTACTGAATGAGCACTGTGCCACTGTACGTCCAGACTCAAAACACATCTGTCCAGCTGTGCCTTTACTGAATGAGCACTGTGCCACTGTACATCCAGACTCAAAACACATCTGTCCAGCTGTGCATTTACTGAATGAGCACTGTGCCACTGTACGTCCAGACTCAAAACACATCTGTCCAGCTGTGCCTTTACTGAATGAGCACTGTGCCACTGTACGTCCAGACTCAAAACACATCTGTCCAGCTGTGCCTTTACTGAATGAGCACTGTGCCACTGTACGCCCAGACTCAAAACACATCTGTCCAGCTGTGCCTTTACTGAATGAGCTCTGGGCCATTGTACGTCCAGACTCAAAACACATCTGTCCAGCTGTGCCTTTACTGAATGAGCACTGTGCCACTGTACGTCCAGACTCAAAACACATCTGTCCAGCTGTGCATTTACTGAATGAGCACTGTGCCACTGTACGCCCAGACTCAAAACACATCTGTCCAGCTGTGCCTTTACTGAATGAGCACTGTGCCACTGTACATCCAGACTCAAAACACATCTGTCCAGCTGTGCCTTTACTGAATGAGCACTGTGCCACTGTACGTCCAGACTCAAAACACATCTGTCCAGCTGTGCCTTTACTGAATGAGCACTGTGCCACTGTACGTCCAGACTCAAAACACATCTGTCCAGCTGTGCCTTTACTGAATGAGCACTGTGCCACTGTACGTCCAGACTCAAAACACATCTGTCCAGCTGTGCATTTACTGAATGAGCTCTGTGCCACTGTACGTCCAGACTCAAAACACATCTGTCCAGCTGTGCCTTTACTGAATGAGCACTGTGCCACTGTACGCCCAGACTAAAACACATCTGTCCAGCTGTGCCTTTACTGAATGAGCACTGTGCCACTGTACGTCCAGACTCAAAACACATCTGTCCAGCTGTGCCTTTACTGAATGAGCACTGTGCCACTGTACGTCCAGACTCAAAACACATCTGTCCAGCTGTGCCTTTACTGAATGAGCACTGTGCCACTGTACCAGACTCAAAACACATCTGTCCAGCTGTGCCTTTACTGAATGAGCACTGTGCCACTGTACGCCCAGACTCAAAACACATCTGTCCAGCTGTGCCTTTACTGAATGAGCACTGTGCCATTGTACGTCCAGACTCAACACACATCTGTCCAGCTGTGCCTTTACTGAATGAGCACTGTGCCACTGTACATCCAGACTCAAAACACATCTGTCCAGCTGTGCCTTTACTGAATGAGCACTGTGCCACTGTACGTCCAGACTCAAAACACATCTGTCCAGCTGTGCCTTTACTGAATGAGCACTGTGCCACTGTACGCCCAGACTCAAAACACATCTGTCCAGCTGTGCCTTTACTGAATGAGCACTGTGCCACTGTACATCCAGACTCAAAACACATCTGTCCAGCTGTGCCTTTACTGAATGAGCACTGTGCCACTGTACGTCCAGACTCAAAACACATCTGTCCAGCTGTGCCTTTACTGAATGAGCACTGTGCCACTGTACGTCCAGACTTAATACACATCTGTCCATCTGTGCATTTACTGAATGAGCACTGTGCCACTGTACGCCCAGACTCAAAACACATCTGTCCAGCTGTGCCTTTACTGAATGAGCTCTGTGCCACTGTACGTCCAGACTCAACACACATCTGTCCAGCTGTGCATTTACTGAATGAGCACTGTGCCACTGTACATCCAGACTCAAAACACATCTGTCCAGCTGTGCATTTACTAAATGAGCACTGTGCCACTGTATGGCCAGACTCAAAACACATCTGTCCAGCTGTGCCTTTACTGAATGAGCACTGTGCCACTGTACGTCCAGACTCAAAACACATCTGTCCAGCTGTGCCTTTACTGAATGAGCACTGTGCCACTGTACGTCCAGACTCAAAACACATCTGTCCAGCTGTGCCTTTACTGAATGAGCACTGTGCCACTGTACGTCCAGACTCAAAACACATCTGTCCAGCTGTGCCTTTACTGAATGAGCACTGTGCCACTGTACGTCCAGACTCAAAACACATCTGTCCAGCTGTGCCTTTACTGAATGAGCACTATGTGCCACTGTACGTCCAGACTCAAAACACATCTGTCCAGCTGTGCCTTTACTGAATGAGCACTGTGCCACTGTACGCCCAGACTCAAAACACATCTGTCCAGCTGTGCCTTTACTGAATGAGCTCTGGGCCATTGTACGTCCAGACTCAAAACACATCTGTCCAGCTGTGCCTTTACTGAATGAGCTGTGCCACTGTACGTCCAGACTCAAAACACATCTGTCCAGCTGTGCCTTTACTGAATGAGCACTGTGCCACTGTACGTCAGACTCAAAACACATCTGTCCAGCTGTGCCTTTACTGAATGAGCACTGTGCCACTGTACATCCAGACTCAAAACACATCTGTCCAGCTGTGCCTTTACTGAATGAGCACTGTGCCACTGTACGTCCAGACTCAAAACACATCTGTCCAGCTGTGCCTTTACTGAATGAGCACTGTGCCACTGTACGTCCAGACTCAAAACACATCTGTCCAGCTGTGCATTTACTGAATGAGCACTGTGCCACTGTACGTCCAGACTCAAAACACATCTGTCCAGCTGTGCATTTACTGAATGAGCTCTGTGCCACTGTACGTCCAGACTCAAAACACATCTGTCCAGCTGTGCCTTTACTGAATGAGCACTGTGCCACTGTACGCCCAGACTGAAAACACATCTGTCCAGCTGTGCATTTACTGAATGAGCACTGTGTGCCACTGTACGCCCAGACTCAAAACACATCTGTCCAGCTGTGCCTTTACTGAATGAGCTCTGTGCCACTGTACGCCCAGACTCAAAACACATCTGTCCAGCTGTGCCTTTACTGAATGAGCACTGTGCCACTGTACGTCCAGACTCAAAACACATCTGTCCAGCTGTGCCTTTACTGAATGAGCACTGTGCCACTGTACGTCCAGACTCAAAACACATCTGTCCAGCTGTGCCTTTACTAAATGAGCACTGTGCCACTGTACGTCCAGACTCAAAACACATCTGTCCAGCTGTGCCTTTACTACTGAATGAGCACTGTGCCACTGTACATCCAGACTCAAAACACATCTGTCCAGCTGTGCCTTTACTGAATTAGCTCTGTGCCACTGTACGTCCAGACTGAAAACACATCTGTCCAGCTGTGCATTTACTGAATGAGCACTGTGCCACTGTACGTCCAGACTCAAAACACATCTGTCCAGCTGTGCCTTTACTGAATGAGCTCTGTGCCACTGTACGTCCAGACTCAAAACACATCTGTCCAGCTGTGCCTTTACTGAATGAGCACTGTGCCACTGTACGTCCAGACTCAAAACACATCTGTCCAGCTGTGCCTTTACTGAATGAGCTCTGTGGCACTGTACGTCCAGACTCAACACACATCTGTCCAGCTGTGCCTTTACTGAATGAGCACTGTGCCACTGTACGCCCAGACTCAAAACACATCTGTCCAGCTGTGCCTTTACTGAATGAGCTCTCTGCCACTTTACGCCCAGACTCAAAACACATCTGTCCAGCTGTGCCTTTACTGAATGAGCACTGTGCCACTGTACGTCCAGACTCAAAACACATCTGTCCAGCTGTGCCTTTACTGAATGAGCACTGTGCCACTGTACGTCCAGACTCAAAACACATCTGTCCAGCTGTGCCTTTACTGAATGAGCACTGTGCCACTGTACATCCAGACTCAAAACACATCTGTTCATCTGTGCCTTTACTGAATGAGCACTGTGCCACTGTAAGTCCAGACTGAAAACACATCTGTCCAGCTGTGCATTTACTGAATGAGCACTGTGCCACTGTACGTCCAGACTCAAAACACATCTGTCCAGCTGTGCCTTTACTGAATGAGCACTCTGCCACTGTACATCCAGACTCAAAACACATCTGTTCATCTGTGCCTTTACTGAATGAGCACTGTGCCACTGTACGTCCAGACTCAAAACACATCTGTCCAGCTGTGCCTTTACTGAATGAGCTCTGTGCCACTGTACGTCCAGACTGAAAACCCATCTGTCCAGCTGTGCCTTTACTGAATGAGCACTGTGCCACTGTACAGACTCAAAACACATCTGTCCAGCTGTGCATTTACTGAATGAGCACTGTGCCACTGTACGTCAGACTCAAAACACATCTGTCCAGCTGTGCCTTTACTGAATGAGCACTGTGCCACTGTACGTCCAGACTCAAAACACATCTGTCCAGCTGTGCCTTTACTGAATGAGCACTGTGCCACTGTACGCCCAGACTCAAAACACATCTGTCCAGCTGTGCCTTTACTGAATGAGCACTGTGCCACTGTACGTCCAGACTCAAAACACATCTGTCCAGCTGTGCCTTTACTGAATGAGCTCTGTGCCACTGTACGTCCAGACTCAAAACACATCTGTCCAGCTGTGCCTTTACTGAATGAGCACTGTGCCACTGTACGTCCAGACTCAAAACACATCTGTCCAGCTGTGCCTTTACTGAATGAGCACTGTGCCACTGTACGTCCAGACTCAAAACACATCTGTCCAGCTGTGCCTTTACTGAATGAGCTCTGTGCCACTGTACGTCCAGACTCAAAACACATCTGTCCAGCTGTGCCTTTACTGAATGAGCTCTGTGCCACTGTACGTCCAGACTCAAAACACATCTGTCCAGCTGTGCCTTTACTGAATGAGCACTGTGCCACTGTACGCCCAGACTCAAAACACATCTGTCCAGCTGTGCCTTTACTGAATGAGCACTGTGCCACTGTACGTCCAGACTCAAAACACATCTGTCCAGCTGTGCCTTTACTAAATGAGCACTGTGCACTGTACATCCAGACTCAAAACACATCTGTCCAGCTGTGCCTTTACTGAATGAGCACTGTGCCACTGTACGTCCAGACTCAAAACACATCTGTCCAGCTGTGCCTTTACTGAATGAGCACTGTGCCACTGTACGCCCAGACTCAAAACACATCTGTCCAGCTGTGCCTTTACTGAATGAGCTACTGTGCCACTGTACGTCCAGACTGAAAACACATCTGTCCAGCTGTGCATTTACTGAATGAGCACTGTGCCACTGTACGTCCAGACTCAAAACACATCTGTCCAGCTGTGCCTTTACTGAATGAGCTCTGTGCCACTGTACCAGACTCAAAACACATCTGTCCAGCTGTGCCTTTACTGAATGAGCTCTGTGCCACTGTACGTCCAGACTCAAAACACATCTGTCCAGCTGTGCCTTTACTGAATGAGCTCTGTGGCACTGTACGTCCAGACTCAAAACACATCTGTCCAGCTGTGCCTTTACTGAATGAGCACTGTGCCACTGTACGTCCAGACTCAAAACACATCTGTCCAGCTGTGCCTTTACTGAATGAGCTCTGTGCCACTGTACGTCCAGACTGAAAACCCATCTGTCCAGCTGTGCCTTTACTGAATGGGCACCGTGCCACTGTACGTCCAGACTCAAAACACATCTGTCCAGCTGTGCATTTACTGAATGAGCACTGTGCCACTGTACGCAGACTCAAAACACATCTGTCCAGCTGTGCCTTTACTGAATGAGCACTATGCCACTGTACGTGCAGACTCAAAACACATCTGTCCAGCTGTGCCTTTACTGAATGAGCACTGTGCCACTGTACGTCCAGACTCAAAACACATCTGTCCAGCTGTGCCTTTACTGAATGAGCACTGTGCCACTGTACGCCCAGACTCAAAACACATCTGTCCAGCTGTGCCTTTACTGAATGAGCTCTGTGCCACTGTACGTCCAGACTCAAAACACATCTGTCCAGCTGTGCCTTTACTGAATGAGCACTGTGCCACTGTACGTCCAGACTCAAAACACATCTGTCCAGCTGTGCCTTTACTGAATGAGCACTGTGCCACTGTACGACCAGACTCAAAACACATCTGTCCAGCTGTGCCTTTACTGAATGAGCTCTGTGCCACTGTACGTCCAGACTCAAAACACATCTGTCCAGCTGTGCCTTTACTGAATGAGCTCTGTGCCACTGTACGTCCAGACTCAAAACACATCTGTCCAGCTGTGCCTTTACTGAATGAGCACTGTGCCACTGTACGTCCAGACTCAAAACACATCTGTCCAGCTGTGCCTTTACTGAATGAGCACTGTGCCACTGTACGTCCAGACTCAAAACACATCTGTCCAGCTGTGCCTTTACTGAATGAGCACTGTGCACTGTACATCCAGACTCAAAACACATCTGTCCAGCTGTGCCTTTACTGAATGAGCACTGTGCACTGTACGTCCAGACTCAAAACACATCTGTCCAGCTGTGCCTTTACTGAATGAGCACTGTGCCACTGTACGTCCAGACTCAAAACACATCTGTCCAGCTGTGCCTTTACTGAATGAGCTCTGTGCCACTGTACGTCCAGACTGAAAACACATCTGTCCAGCTGTGCATTTACTGAATGAGCACTGTGCCACTGTACGTCCAGACTCAAAACACATCTGTCCAGCTGTGCCTTTACTGAATGAGCTCTGTGCCACTGTACGTCCAGACTCAAAACACATCTGTCCAGCTGTGCCTTTACTGAATGAGCTCTGTGCCACTGTACGTCCAGACTCAACACATCTGTCCAGCTGTGCCTTTACTGAATGAGCTCTGTGGCACTGTACGTCCAGACTCAACACACATCTGTCCAGCTGTGCCTTTACTGAATGAGCACTGTGCCACTGTACGTCCAGACTCAAAACACATCTGTCCAGCTGTGCCTTTACTGAATGAGCTCTGTGCCACTTTACGTCCAGACTCAAAACACATCTGTCCAGCTGTGCCTTTACTGAATGAGCTCTGTGCCACTGTACGTCCAGACTCAACACACATCTGTCCAGCTGTGCCATTACTGAATGAGCACTGTGCCACTGTACGTCCCAGACTCAAAACACATCTGTCCAGCTGTGCCTTTACTGAATGAGCACTCTGCCACTGTACATCCAGACTCAAAACACATCTGTTCATCTGTGCCTTTACTGAATGAGCACTGTGCCACTGTACGTCCAGACTGAAAACACATCTGTCCAGCTGTGCATTTACTGAATGAGCACTGTGCCACTGTACATCCAGACTCAAAACACATCTGTCCAGCTGTGCCTTTACTGAATGAGCACTCTGCCACTGTACATCCAGACTCAAAACACATCTGTTCATCTGTGCCTTTACTGAATGAGCTCTGTGCCACTGTACGTCCAGACTCAAAACACATCTGTCCAGCTGTGCCTTTACTGAATGAGCTCTGTGCCACTGTACGTCCAGACTGAAAACCCATCTGTCCAGCTGTGCCTTTACTGAATGGGCACCGTGCCACTGTACGTCCAGACTCAAAACACATCTGTCTAGCTGTGCATTTACTGAATGAGCACTGTGCCACTGTACGTGCAGACTCAAAACACATCTGTCCAGCTGTGCCTTTACTGAATGAGCACTGTGCCACTGTACGTGCAGACTCAAAACACATCTGTCCAGCTGTGCCTTTACTGAATGAGCACTGTGCCACTGTACGTCCAGACTCAAAACACATCTGTCCAGCTGTGCCTTTACTGAATGAGCACTGTGCCACTGTACGTCCAGACTCAAAACACATCTGTCCAGCTGTGCCTTTACTGAATGAGCTCTGTGCCACTGTACGTCCAGACTCAAAACACATCTGTCCAGCTGTGCCTTTACTGAATGAGCTCTGTGCCACTGTACGTCCAGACTCAAAACACATCTGTCCAGCTGTGCATTTACTGAATGAGCACTGTGCCACTGTACGTCCATACTCAAAACACATCTGTCCAGCTGTGCATTTACTGAATGAGCTCTGCCACTGCACGTCCAGACTCAAAACACATCTGTCCAGCTGTGCCTTTACTGAATGAGCACTGTGCCACTGTAGTCCAACTAATTAGCTCTTATCTATACATTATCTTTTTATTCTTTTTTATAACTGTTTGTGTACCTTTGTTCTTATCTTTGGTTTTATCTATATATAATCTTATTCTTTTTAATACTCTTTCCTACTGTATATTTCTATTTCTTATGTATCTGTTGATGATCATTGTTGGTTAGGGCTGTCTGTCCGGAGGAGATTGGAGAAGGAGAGCAGTGTGCTTCATTCTGTGGTGCAGACAGTGCAGAGAAGCGGACTGGGAGGGTCTGTGGGCACAGGTCACGTCCCCTACAGGAGCCCGTCCTGGACCGACCTGTAAGGTCCAGGAGACACTGACCACCTGCTCCATCTCTTCCATCTCAGATAGGGGTGACCACATTTAGAGAATCAGGCAGATAGGGATCTATTTATCCACATTTTTATTTTTTTATTCTCTTTACAACTGTTTAAATTATTCTTGTTTTTATTTTTAATTCGTACACATGATACTCTTATTTCTTATGTAAAGCACTTTGATTTGCCATTGTGTATAAAAATTTGCAATAAATAAACTTCCCTTGCCTTGCCTTGCCTTGAAAACATGCGGAAATAGCTCCTCTACTGGCTGTAGTCTTTAGCCTCGGGACAAAACATCCTCCGATGACACAAAATGACGATATTTGCGTCATCTGAGGATTTTTTCCAGAAAAAGAAGGCATCAATCTCTTGTCTCAGGGGGATATGAGTGGGGAAGCACGATCATTCGAATATGCTCCCGGGTTTCTACTGATACAAAGCCATATGCTAAATCGCTGAAGTAACCCTTTAAGCTCAACTGACTGCAATGGCTCAAAGGGAGCTCTCTGCAGGGCTGATAAGACCACTGTAAGTGTCCCAAGAGGGTACGAGGGGAGAGTGAGGAGGATTTAGTCTCCACGCTCCTTCAGGAACGTGATGACCAGCCGACTTACAGTATTGTTCCAAATAACAGCAGTACAATGTGACTAACCAGAATAATCAAGGTTTTTAGTTTATTTTTTATTGCTACGTGGCAAACAAGTTACCAGTAGGTTCAGTAGATTCTCTGAAAACAAACAAGACCCAGCATTCATGATATGCACGCTCTTAAGGCTGTGCAATTGGGCAATTAGTTGAATTAGTTGAAAGGGGTGTGTTCAAAAAAATAGCAGTGTCTACCTTTGACTGTACAAACTCAAAACTATTTTGTACAAACATTTTTTTTTCTGGGATTTAGCAATCCTGTGAATCACTAAACTAATATTTAGTTGTATGACCACAGTTTTTTAAAACTGCTTGACATCTGTGTGGCATGGAGTCAACCAACTTGTGGCACCTCTCAGCTGTTATTCCACTCCATGATTCTTTAACAACATTCCACAATTCATTCACATTTCTTGGTTTTGCTTCAGAAACAGCATTTTGATATCACCCCACACGTTCTCAATTGATTAAGGTCTGGAGATTGGGCTGGCCACTCCATAACATTAATTTGGTTGGTTTGGAACCAAGACTTTGCCCGTTTACTAGTGTGTTTTGGGTCATTGTCTTGTTGAAACAACCATTTCAAGGGCATGTCCTCTTCAGCATAGGGCAACATGACCTCTTCAAGTATTTTAACATATGCAAACTGATCCATGATCCCTGGTATGCGATAAATAGGCCCAACACCATAGTAGGAGAAACATGCCCATATCATGATGCTTGCACCTCCATGCTTCACTGTCTTCACTGTGTACTGTGGCTTGAATTCAGAGTTTGGGGTCGTCTCACAAACTGCCTGTGGCCCTTGGACCCAAAAAGAACAATTTTACTCTCATCAGTCCACAAAATGTTCCTCCATTTCTCTTTAGGCCAGTTGATGTGTTCTTTGGCAAATTGTAACCTCTTCTGCACATGCCCTTTTTTTAACAGAGGGACTTTGGGGATTCTTGAAAATAGATTAGCTTCACACAGACGTCTTCTAACTGTCACAGTACTTACAGGTAACTCCAGACTGCCTTTGATCATCCTGGAGGTGATCATTGGCTGAGCCTTTGCCATTCTGGTTATTCTTCTATCCATTTTGATGGTTGTCTTCCGTTTTCTTCCACGTCTCTCTGGTTTTGCTCTCCATTTTAAGGCATCGGAGATCATTTTAGCTGAACAGCCTATCATTTTTTGGACCTCTTTATAGGTTTTCCCCTCTCCAATCAACTTTTTAATCAAAGTACGCTGTTCTTCTGAACAATGTCTTGAACGACGCATTTTCCTCAGCTTTCAAACGCATGTTCAACAAGTGTTGGCTTCATCCTTAAATAGGGGCCACCTGATTCACACCTGTTTCTTCACAAAATTGATGACCTCAATGATTGAATGCCACACTGCTATTTTTTTTAACACACCCCTTTCAACTAATTCAACTAATTGCCCAATTGCACAGCCTTAAGAGCGTGCATATCATGAATGCTGGGTCTCATTTGTTTTCTGAGAATCTACTGAACCTACTGGTAACTTGTTTGCCACGTAGCAATAAAAAATATACTAAAAACCTTGATTATTCTGGTTAGTCACATTGTACTGCTATTATTTTGAACAATACTGTACCTCCATGAGGTCGTGGTAGGCTGAGATAGCAGCCACAAATACCTTGCGGGTGGAAGGAGAAACGAGAGCATGAACCCTTCTCTGCAAGAAGAGCACCAGATGAAGAAGCGGTTCATCTTCAATGCATAGGTGTGTCTTGTAGCCCAGGCCCTAGCGGAAGTGATGGTAGCCACCACCTGAGGTTCCAGCGATCGGGACGCGAGTGCCAGAGGTGCCCCATCTCTAAGAAAGCAGGTCCTTCCTCAGAGGAATCGACCAGGGAGGGACTGTCGCAAGGAGAACAAGTTTGGAGAACCAGGTCCGGCCAGGCCAATATTAGGCGACCAAAAGGACCTGCTCCTTGTACTCCCTGATCTTGCACAGAGTCCATATTTGCAGAGGTCCCGCGGACAGCTGTGCGTCAGTGCATCCGAGTTAAGAGTTCCCTCGGTCAGGGAGTAAAACAGGTGGCGATGGAAAGAGTCATGGGAGAGATCTACCTGTGCGTTGCTGAACTGTTCCCAGATCAGCTGAACCGTCTGGGGAGGGAGTCTCCATTCTCCATCCGCACACACACACACACACACACACACACACTCACCTCCTCAATCTGCTCTTGTTTCTTCTGTATGGCTCTGTTTCGTGCGGCGGTGTCTCTCTTGTTGGAATTCTGTGAGACCTGGAGAGGTCACAGTTAAAAAGATTATTATATCTTTAAGTCCAGAAGCACAGATATTAGTATTATGCACAACCTAACGTGGGGTTAGTCGTAACATGCTTCAACACTTTAAACACATGACGAATCTTAGTGTGTTTACCCATTGCCATATCACCATTATTTATGGGGAAAATGTGCCAAATTCTAAAATCTTTGTAAGATATCACTGAACATTTATTTAACCATAGCAAAAGTACATTTCTTACTTAAGTTAATTTTTTTAGGGGCCAAGCACCGAAGGTGCAGAGCCCCTTTGAAACCGTTAGATTTCTTATTAGAGTCTCCATTCTCCAGGATGTGGCTGACGTAGGGCTGTCAAAATGAATGCGGTAATGCAAAATCATTTTAACGGCACTAATTTTATTAACGCGCGATTAACGCAGTGCGCATGTTCTGTTTGATCCGTGGCGTAGGCCATAGTTGGAGAAATTGAGATCATTCATAGACGTAAAGGATGCAGCAGCAAACATTAATAGGGAAAGAAAAGGGTTAACATTAACATTACTATTCTGAAAAAAGCACAGTAATAACCTACATAAGCTACCATATTTTCTGTTTAACTTTTATTAGACTCCAGGTCGAAAGGAAAGTGCATTTTTATATTCCAGCTCTTAAAGGGGCCGCACTATATTCCAGCTCTTAAAGGGGCCGCACTATATTCCAGCTCTTAAAGGGCCCGCTCTATATTCCAGCTCTTAAAGGGGCCGCACTATATTCCAGCTCTTAAAGGGGCCGCACTATATTCCAGCTCTTAAAGTGGCAGCACTATATTCCAGCTCTTAAAGGGGCCACACTATATTCCAGCTCTTAAAGGGGCCACACTATATTCCAGCTCTTAAAGGGGCCACACTATATTCCAGCTCTTAAAGGGGCCACACTATATATTCCAGCTCTTAAAGGGGCCACACTATATTCCAGCTCTTAAAGGGGCCACACTATATTCCAGCTCTTAAAGGGGCCACACTATATTCCAGCTCTTAAAATGGCCGCACTATATTCCAGCTCTTAAAGTGGCAGCACTATATTCCAGCTCTTAAAGGGGCCACACTATATTCCAGCTCTTAAAGTGGCAGCACTATATTCCAGCTCTTAAAGGGGGTGCACTATATTCCAGCTCTTAAAGGGGGTGCACTATATTCCAGCTCTTAAAGGGGCCGCACTATATTCCAGCTCTTAAAGTGGCCGCACAATATTCCAGCTCTTAAAGGGGCCGCACTATATTCCAGCTCTTAAAGGGGCCGCACTATATTCCAGCTCTTAAAGGGGCCGCACTATATTCCAGCTCTTAAAGGGGCACACTATATTCCAGCTCTTAAAGGGGCCACACTATATTCCAGCTCTTAAAGGGGCACTATATTCCAGCTCTTAAAGGGGCACTATATTCCAGCTCTTAAAGGGGCTGAACTATATTCCAGCTCTTAAAGGGGCCGCACTATATTCCAGCACTTAAAGGCGCACTATATTCCAGCTCTTAAAGGGGCCGCACTATATTCCAGCTCTTAAAGTGGCAGCACTATATTCCAGCTCTTAAAGGGGCCACACTATATTGCAGCTCTTAAAGGGGCCCCACTATATTCCAGCTCTTAAAGGGGCCGCACTATATTCCAGCTCTTAAAGGGTGTGCACTATATTCCAGCTCTTAAAGGGGCCACTATATTCCAGCTCTTAAAGTGGCAGCACTATATTCCAGCTCTTAAAGGGGCCACACTATATTACAGCTCTTAAAGTGGCCGCACTATATTCCAGCTCTTAAAGGGCCAGCACTATATTCCAGCTCTTAAAGGGGCCGCACTATATTCCAGTTCTTAAAGGGGCCGCACTATATTCAAGCTCTTAAATGGGGTGCACTATATTCCAGCTCTTAAAGGGGCCGCACTATATTCCAGCTCTTAAAGGGGCCACACTATATTCCAGCTCTTAAAGGCCACACTATATTCCAGCTCTTAAAGGGCCGCACTATATTCCAGCTCTTAAAGGGGCCACTCTATATTCCAGCTCTTAAAGGGGCCACACTATATTCCAGCTCTTAAAGGGGCCACACTATATTCCAGCTCTTAAAGGGGCCACACTATATTCCAGCTCTTAAAGGCCACACTATATTCCAGCTCTTAAAGGGGCCGCACTATATTCCAGCTCTTAAAGGGGCCGCACTATATTCCAGCTCTTAAAGTGGCCGCACTATAATTCAGCTCTTAAATGGGGTGCACTATATTCCAGCTCTTAAAGTGGCCACACTATATTCCAGCTCTTAAAGTGGCCACACTATATTCCAGCTCTTAAAGGGGCCGCACTATATTCCAGCTCTTAAAGGGGCCGCACTATATTCCAGCTCTTAAAGGGGCCGCACTATATTTCAGCTCTTAAAGGGGGTGCACTATATTCCAGCTCTTAAAGGGGCCACACTATATTCCAGCTCTTAAAGGGGCCACACTATATTCCAGCTCTTAAAGGGGCCACACTATATTCCAGCTCTTTAAGGGACCACACTATATTCCAGCTCTTAAAGGGGCCGCACTATATTTCAGCTCTTAAAGGGGGTGCACTATATTCCAGCTCTTAAAGGGGCCACACTATATTCCAGCTCTTTAAGGGGCCACACTATATTCCAGCTCTTTAAGGGGCCACACTATATTCCAGCTCTTAAAGGGCACTATATTCCAGCTCTTTAAGGGCCACACTATATTCCAGCTCTTTAAGGGGCCACACTATATTCCAGCTCTTTAAGGGGCCACACTATATTCCAGCTCTTAAAGGGGCCACACTATATTCCAGCTCTTTAAGGGGCCACACTATATTCTAGCTCTTAAAGCTTCCTCCAGGTGTGGTGTGGTACTGGTGCGCTCCCAGGTCCCTGTGCCCTGTTCTGATCTAAACTGCCAGTGTTAAAATTCCTTTATTTATACAGGTCCTTCTCAAAACATTAGCATATTGTGATAAAAGTTCATTATTTCCATAATGTAATGATACAATTAAAATTTCATATATTTTAGATTCATTGCACACCAACTGAAATATTTCAGGTCTTTTATTGTTTTAATACTGATTATTTTGGCATACAGCTCATGAAAACCCAAAATTAGCATAATTCATCCGACCAATAAAAGAAAAGTGTTTTTAATACAAAAAAAGTCAACCTTCAAATAATTATGTTGAGTTATGCACTCAATACTTGGTGGGGAATCCTTTTGCATAAATGACTGCTTCAGTGCGGCGTGGCATGGAGGCGATCAGCCTGTGGCACTGCTGAGGTGTTATGGAGGCCCAGGATGCTCCGATAGCGGCCTTAAGCTCATCCAGAGTGTTGGGTCTTGCGTCTCTCAACTTTCTCTTCACAATATCCCACAGATTCTCTATGGGGTTCAGGTCAGGCCAATTGAGCACAGTAATACCATGGTCAGTAAACCATTGACCAGTGGTTTTGGCACTGTGAGCAGGTGCCAGGTCGTGCTGAAAAACGAAATCTTCATCTCCATAAAGCTTTTCAGCAGATGGAAGAATTAAGTGCTCCAAAATCTCCTGATAGCTAGCTGCATTGACCCTGCCCTTGATAAAACACAGTGGACCAACACCAGCAGCTGACATGGCACCCCAGACCATCACTGACTGTGGGTACGTGACACTGGACTTCAGGCATTTTGGCATTTCCTTCTCCCCAGTCTTCCTCCAGACTCTGGCAACTTGATTTCCGAATTACATGCAAAATTTGACCGCCAGTCCAGTGCTGCTTCTCTGTAGCCCAGGTCAGGCGCTTCTGCCGCTGTTTCTGGTTCAAAAGTGTCTTGACCTGGGGAATGCGGCACCTGTAGCCTATTTCCTGCACACGCCTGTGCACGGTGGCTCTGGATGTTTCTACTCCAGACTCAGTCCACTGCTTCCGCAGGTCCCCCAAGGTCTGGAATCGGTCCTTCTCCACAATCTTCCTCAGGGTCCGGTCACCTCTTCTCGTTGTGCAGCGTTTTTTGCCACACTTTTTCCTTCCCACAGACTTCCCACTGAGGTGCCTTGATCCAGCACTCTGGGAACAGCCTATTGGTTCAGAAATGTCTTTCTGTGTCTTACCCTCTCGCTTGAGGGGTCAATGATGGCCTTCTGGACAGCAGTCAGGTCGGCAGTCTTACCCATGATTGTGGTTTTGAGTAATGAACCAGGCTGGGAGTTTTTAAAAGCCTCAGGAATCTTTTGCAGGTGTTTAGAGTTAATTAGTTGATTCAGATGATTAGGTTAATAGCTCGTTTAGAGAACCTTTTCATGATATGCTAATTTTTTTTAGATTTTGGGTTTTCATGAGCTGTATGCCAAAATCATCAGTATTAAAACAATAAAAGACCTGAAATATTTCAGTTGGTGTGCAATGAATCTAAAATATATAAAATTTTAATTTTATCATTACATTATGGAAAATAATGAACTTTTATCACAGTATGCTAATTTTTTTTAGAAGGACCTGTATTCTTAAAATGAGAGAAATCGCTGCTTATTCTGAATTTTAAAGTTTAGGCTTAAGAGACATGAACAAGTTCTTTGATAAACATCTATGACCTTTGATACATGTCTAGTCTTTATGCCGTATTATTGATTATTATTGAATAACTATAGTTTCACTAATAATAAACATACATTTGCATAAAGCATGCATATTTGTCTATACCCATGTTGATTAGAGTGTTAAAAAAAACGTAATTTAAACGTAATTTAAGATAAATTTACAACTGATAAAAATGTGTGATAAAGTTTCAATTAATCGCGAGCTAACTCATGACAATCATGTGATTAATCGCGATTAAATATTTTAATCGATTGCTAGCCCTAGGCTGAAGCCCTGAGAGCTCGTCGGCTGCATGGTTCAGATCTACCGGAACGTGGATGGCATGAAGCAACCTCAGATGCTTCTGACTCCATATGCGGAGACGGCGGGTGAGTTGAGACATATGGCTGGAGCGCAGACCACCCTGGTGGTTGATGTACACTACTGTGGCGTTAAAATTAATATCAGTAATATATGTATGTGCAATCCCTAGTTGCTAAGAAATTGTTCTCAGACATAACTAATATTCCGTGTTATTAAATTTCACAGGAAAGTGATAAGAATAAATGCTGATTCAGTGTGTCTTTTGTTACTCATTGATGCTCGAACAAAAACAAATTAGAACTGAATCCATTCAGCATTCAACACCATCCGTAAAGATGCGTTACATTCAACAAAGTGATTTAATTAATAAAGGATGTATTAATGTTGTGAAATAGCACATTTTATTTATTATTTATTAAACTTTACATTTGCTGTTATTACAAAACACACTGATCCTTTAACATTGGTGCATTGGTGGTGTAAAAACCTTCTGGAGGTGCAAGAGAAGAAAAGAAAGCTTTATCGAGTGAACATATAAACTGCACACTCACTTCAGCATTTCTTCGCCTCTAACATACACACTGCCCTAATGAAACACAGATCTGTGCACTTTTTACTGTACCTGTTTTTTTAAATCGGCCTTTAGTTTGAGTTTAGCTTTATTGTATGGTTTAATAAGCGTTACCTTTCTAAAGCATTGGACGAGCTCTTAGATCTAATGGTGTTGTGCGCTCCAAATGCAAACTTTTCTAACAGTAATTGACAGTGTTCTGATCCAATAGTATGGGGGAACTAGTGGGGGCGGCAATAACATTTTAGGGTGGCCGTGACACCCTTTACACACACAAATCTAGTCCCAGATATGCGTGTGGCACACACACACACACACACACACACACACACACACACACACACACACACACACACACACACACACACACACACACACACACACACACACACACACACACTCACCTCCTCAATCTGCTCTTGTTTCTTCTGTATGGCTCTGTTTCGTGCGGCGGTGTCTCTCTTGTTGGACTTCTGTGAGACCGGCAGAGGTCACAGTTAAAAATATTATTATATCTTTAAGTCCAGAAGCACAGATATTAGTATTATGCACAACCTAACGTGGGGTTAGTCGTAACATGCTTCAACACTTTAAAACACATGACGAATCTTAGTGTGTTTAACCATTGCCATATCCCCAGTATTTATGGGGAAAATGTGCCAAATTCTAAAATCTTTGTAAGATATCACTGAACATTTATTTAACCATAGAAAAAGTACATTTCTTACTTCATTTAATTTTTTTAGGGGCCAAGCACCGAAGGTGCGAAGGCTCCTATTGAAACCGTTCCCGTTCCTATAATTATTAGGGGCCAAGCACCGAAGGTGCTTAGGCACCTATTGTTTCCATTCCCGGATTTTCTTCTTCCGTCATGGAAGTCTAAGGCAGCCCACAGAACCAATTGCGGGAAAATTGTAATGATTTGACATTCTGATAGAGCACAGTTCCAACATTAAATACACCAATTTTGGTGTATCTAACTCAATCCCTCTAGCGCCACCACCTGTCCAAAGTTGCAGACACTTTAATCCAGTCATGTTTATCCTAGCCCTAACCCTAACTCTTGAATCTTAAGGGCTAGAAACAAAATTATTTTCCCCTCTGATTTCTGAGCTAATGCCAATTCGATCGCACCCTATGACGTCATTTCCGTCAATATAAATTTCCCGCCATTTTGAATTTTGCCAAAAGCCTACTTTTGCGAACTCGTCCTAGACGGTTCGTCCAATTTGCACAAACATTGAACCAGATCTATGGAGTGAAAACAGTATCAAAACCTTCCACAAATGCACAAGAGAGATCCACATGCGCACGCACCAATTCACAAATGCACACGAGAGATCCACACACAGAGATTGTTGTTCTACCTTAGAATATGCGCTTCTGTACCTGTGGAATCTTTTGAGACTGTCGTTCCGTGGCCTTGATTCACAAATGCACAGAAGCCGATCTGAATCTGTCCAGCAAAGATGCGATACGGTGTCCTTCCTCCAGAGGGCGCTGACCGGCCTTCACGCTGAATCTTCCAAAGGGCCAGATTAATTTCCTTTTCTGACTTGGCGAGACAACTGAAGTCTAAACATTTTTCACTAAATATGATATTCATAAATGCAAATACAGAGTAAAAACAAACCCTTTTTTTATTCTTCAATGTGAAATCTGAAAATATATAGCCATTCTGATAACAGGAAAGCATTAAAGTCTTTAACATTATTTCTGTAACTGTTAGCCATTATTAGGCTCTTTTCTTTTGTTTTTTAAAAGGATAAATGCTTCCACATAATTTAACCAACAAAGTAAAATATTTATTTCAAAAGAATCCACAAGTTTTACCCTCAACTAAACAATTATCAAGCAGACCTTTACATGCAAAAGTTTAAAAGTGTGATTTGCTCCTTTTGTGTTGAATCAGATGAACCGGTTGTTGTTCATCTTTTTTTCATCTGTCCATTTACTAAAAAGCTTTATTAAGAGTAAAATAGTAAAAGTGGAAAAAGGGTATATTATTTAAAACAACTAAAAAATGAGACTGAATGATATTCTCAATTTAAGGCAAAATTTATTAGAAACATGAAAACCACTTTAAATGTAATGGTTCAATTGCCGAACATGTTTTTTTCATCTGTGTAAACAGGTTGGTGAACAGATTTGGGTGAAAAAGACATAGTTCACCCAAAAATGGAAATTCTGACATAATTTACTCACCCTCAAGTTGTTCTAAACCTGTAAGAGTTTCTTTCTTCTGCTGAACACAAAGTAAGACGTTTTGAAGTGTCAGAAACCAAACGGTTAACAGAACCCATTGAATTCCATAGTAGAAAAAAATAAGTCAATTGGTACTGGCAACTGTCTGGTTTACGACATTCTTCAAAATATGTTCATTTGTGTTCAGCTGAAGAAAGAAACTCATAAAAGTTTGAAACAACTTAAGCGTGAGTAAATGATGACAGAACTTTCATTTTTGGGTGAATTATACCTTTTAAAACAAGAAAAAAGTAAGTACAAGTATGTAAGTACTTTTAGATAATGCATATACACTACAATCGTATGACAACTGCACTAAATATGTACTTTATTACAAGTTTCTTAATAAAAATGTTTAGACTTCAGTTGTCTCGCCAAGTCAGAAAAGGAAATTAATCTGGCCCTTTGGAAGATTCAGCGTGAAGGCCGGTGAGCGCCCTCTGGAGGAAGGACACCGTATCGCATCTTTGCTGGACAGATTCAGATCGGCTTCTGTGCATTTGTGAATCAAGGCCACGGAACGACAGTCTCAAAAGATTCCACAGGTACAGAAGCGCATATTCTAAGGTAGAACAACAATGCAAAAGACTCGTGATTACTGTGCATTAAACTACAGGTACAGAATACAGATAAAGCATTTGTGGATTGTGAGCAAAATGACAATAATGCATGATTGCTCTGTGTGTGTGTGTGTGTGTGTGTGTGTGTGTGTGTGTGTGTGTGTGTGTGTGTGTGTGTGTGTGTGTGTGTGTGTGTGTGTGTCTCTCGTGTGCATTTGTGGATTGGTGCGTGCGCATGTGGATCTCTCCTGTGCATTTGTGGAAGGTTTTGATACTGTTTTCACACCATACAGATCATCTTCAGCCAGTGTCGACAAAAAGTTATGGAATTAAAGTTGATTCGTCCAATTGTTTCCGATAAATGCGCAATACCATATTTTACCATATCGGCCCTATCGGTTTTGGCTGTCGGCCATCTTGATTTATGAGCTAAAATGCTGTATTTTATGAACTCATGAACGGATTGTTACGAAACTGGGTATGGGTCATCACTACGATACCCTGAAGTAGCCTGAGAAGTTTCGAAACAGCGCCACCTAGTGGATAAAAATTATGGCATGTAGACCACCATCGGTGCTCGGGCTCTAATTAAATCAACAACAATAAAATTAAACATACAAATCCCATGTAGGAATTGAGGCAGCGCAGACACAAATGAATCTTACAGATGATTCATTCAAACATAAGTCCACACAAAACTAACTCAACATTCCAGGGCCATTTATGGCCTGGGCTCCTCTCTGCCCATAACAGTGGACAAAGATTTGCTACATTTTGATTGGATCTTGGTGGACTAACACAAACAGACAGTTCACCGACATCAGATAAAGATAGGGGGGACAACAACCAGATACCTCTTTGGGTCAAGAAGACCACCTGTGGTACCAAGCACAGGACAGACAGGTCTTCGCTTTGGTCCACAGGCAGTTTCTTCCCTTCACCCATCGAGCAACTAATCTCTAATGTCCTGCTCTGTGACCACCATAAAAATTCCTCAAGACCCCAGCACTAAGGGGAAAACAAAGGAAACTCACAGAAACCATGTTACGCATAAACTGCATCAAATCACTAAAACAGTTATTGTCGAACTTTCATTCAAACAACCTCCTACTGCATAATTCTATATTATGGCCTATAACCAATACACTTGGCCATTTTGCATACGTATCACTCACAATTCATGCAATTGTATAAATGTTGAATGACTGATCGCAATTATATTGTGTGTGGTACCGTTACGCTGGTACTCTTATAACTCAGAAGATGGTTTGATTGAATTTTGTCTAGAATGTTTGAGGTCTTACAATGAGAAATCATGTTATTTACTCTCAGGAACGTAAGAAACCACAGAGATAACGATTGATTTATGGTCGGGTGGAGAAAAGACACCTCTGAACCAAACATGAAATTTAATTGGTCAAAACTACTCCAGGAGGATGGCCAGATATCTGAGTTTAAAATCTCAGAACACGACGAAAGAAACCAGTTCGAGGTTGAGTTACGCAAGTAACCTCTAGATTCTAAGCTGAACTGGTGCACTGATATCAAACTGAATAACCCCGCCTAAGCAACGATAGGAGGGTTAAGTCAATGATTGGTGGTTCATTCAGGTCATGTGTTATAAATGCAGATAATGCTAGAAACTTGGGACTTCATCTTTCTCTCTATTAAATCTCACTCTTTCCTCAGTTTCTGCAATGCGTGTGAATGTGTGTGTGTTTCTATACTAGTTTTACGTGTTAGAGTAATCAATAAAGTTTGTTTGTAAATGTAATTTGTTAAAATGTGTGTTTGTTTGTGTAAGCATGTTTAGTCTGTATAAAATATTATTGTTTAAGTATTGTTTAAGTATAAATTTTCCGCCATATTTTGTGGTCTCAGTAATACATTTCAGGTTGACGTAGGGTTGACAAAACTCAGTATGGGTCATCACCACAAAGCCCTGAGGTAGCCTGAGTAGTTTTGAAACACCGCCACCTAGTGGATAATTATTATTACTTATAACTTTGGGTGTGGTTGACTTTTTATTTCTCTCACGAATCCTTGCCAAGTCCAACGATACCATACTTGACAGGTTTCGGCGCATGGTTTGCGCAGTATGCAAATTTAACACTAAAAAAGCGTATGTCGTATATCTATGAAACTGCTAGTCTGATCAAGACAAAACCAGCGTCAGAAGTTCTGAAACATAGGTCGATAGCCAAGTGTTAATACCCAAATGTCAAAATATTGACAGTAAGGAATAGAAAAATCCAATCAATGTCAGGTGTTAGTCAGTTTTTTTATGTGATTTTTCAAATAAATGTATATAACTCCAAAATGAAATGAGATATATTTTCACCAAAATCGACACACATATGTATGGGCTCACTCCGAGGACACACAAAAAATGGTGGGATTGTGCCTCTTTGTGGCGCTATATAAGAAACAAAACATGAAATTCCCACTGACTTCAATGTATTATGATAAAAAATGTGATTCCTTTGTTTTAATAACTCTTTGGCATATCATTACAAAACTCTGTGTGTTTGGAACCATGCCCTGAAGGTACTAAAAAAGTTTTGAAGCAGCGCCACCTTGTGTTCAACGGTTATAACAAAATTTTAAAAAATCTAATAACTTATGATTATTTTAGCCTATTGTAATGAAACTGGTCATAATACACTCCTTGGGTTCTGCCGGGAACATAGATACCAATTTTGCCATATTTGGCCAAACTTCCTCTCCATCTTCATTGTTAAAAACCGACTTTTTCAAACTCTTCCTAGGCGTTTGTCCGATTTTCAACAAAATCGAATCGTATCATCTTTAGACTATGCCGACAAATAGCTATGGATTTCACGTCGATAAATGAAACCATTTTTGTATACCGCAGCAACGAATTTGAAGAATGGTGCAAAAATGACTCTTGAGATTGTATCTCTTCAATGCTTTGAGATATTGACACCAAACTTTGCATTTGTCATTGTTCCCTTATTCTGACCGCACCACATCAATTTTGTAACGGTACCACCTATTGGTCAAAAGTGATAAACCATTAAATCATTATTATTGCGCTTGCAAAGCCACCTATTGAAACCGTTAGCATTCTTATTATTATTATTCTTACTTCTTCTTCTTTTTCCGCCATTGGAGTGTCACGTTTACACAAAGGAAAAACTGGTGCGAGGATTCAAGTGCAGATAAAAAAGGATTTATTAACAAAAACAAAACATAAACACAAAACAAAAACCCACGAGAGGGAAAAAAAACACATAATAAGAAACAAAAGACAACTTACACCAACCAATAAAGATCACGGGGAACTGGGAGACGTAGACATTACAAGGATCCGACAAAGACTGACAAACACAAGGGCTATATAAAGGGGAGAAGTCAAGCTGGGAATGAGGTGGCACAGGTGGGGCAAATGAAACCAATAATCAGATAACAAGGGGGAGGGATCAAACAATGACAGAGGCACATGGCCACACTAACAAAACCCACATGTGCACACAAGACAGGACAGGCATGTGACATAACCCCCTCTCTACGGAGCGGCTACCAGACGCTCCATCAGCCGAGGGCGGGGCAAGAAAGACAGACCAGGGAGGGACGGGAGGACAGACCAGGGAGGGACGGAGGGACAGACCAGGGAGGGACGGGAGAGGGACCGACCAGGGAGGGACGGGAGGGACAGACCAGGGAGGGACGGGAGAGGGACAGACCAGGGAGGGACGGGAGAGGGACCGACCAGGGAGGGACGGGAGAGGGACAGACCAGGGCGGGACGGGGGACAGACCAGGGCGGGGGGGGACAGACCAGGGCGGGACGGGGGGCAGACCAGGGGCGGGACGGGGGGCAGACCAGGGCGGGACGGGGGGACAGACCAGGGCGGGACGGGGGGACAGACCAGGGCGGGACGGGGGGGACAGACCAGGGCGGGACGGGGGCAGACCAGGGCGGGACGGGGGGACAGGGCGGGACGGGGGGACAGACCAGGGAGAAACAGATAAGGAAGGGGAAAACAAGGGAGGGACAGGGAACACAAAGAGTTCAGGCGGCCAGGGGGGCCGGAGTGGCCAGCAGAGTTCAGGCGGCCGGAGGGGCCGGAGTGGCCAGCAAAGTTCAGGCGGCCGGAGTGGCCAGCAGAGTTCAGGCAGCCAGGGGGTCTGGAGTGGCCAGCAGAGTTCAGGCGGCCGGGGGGGCTGCAGTGGCCAGCAGAGTTCAGGCGGCCGGGGGGGCTGGAGTGGCCAGCAGAGTTCAGGCAGCCAGGGGGGCTGGAGTGGCCAGCAGAGTTCAGGTGGCCGGGGGAGCCGGAGTGGCCAGCAGAGTTCAGGTGGCCGGGTCGGTCGGAGTGGCCAACAGAGTTCCGGCTGCCAGGGCGGACTGCAGAGTTCAGGCTGCCGGGGCGGCCAACAGGGTTCAGGCAGCCAACAGGGTTCAGGCGGCCAACAGGGTTCAGGCGGCCAACAGGGTTCAGGCGGCCAACAGGGTTCAGGCGGCCGGGGCGGCCAACAAGGTTCAGGCGGCCGGGGCGGCACATCCAGCACAGTGTCCGCCGGAAACGGGTCCACCGGCTCAGGGTCCGCCGCTCAGGGTCCGCCGCTCAGGGTCCGCCGGAAACGGACCGCCGGCTCAGGGTCCGCCGGAAACGGGACCGCCCGGCTCAGGGTCCGCCGAAACGGGACCGCCGGCTCAGGGTCCGCTGAAACGGGACCTCCGGCTCAGGGTCCGCCGGCTCAGGGTCTGTCGGCTCAGGGTCCGTCGGCTCAGGGTCCGTCGGCTCAGGGTCCGTCGGCTCAGGGTCCGACGGCTCAGGGTCCGACGGCTCAGGGTCCGACGGCACAGGGTCCTCCGGAACTGGGATCACCGGAACACGATCCACCGGGACAGGGACCAACGGCACAGGGACCACCGGTACACGATCCACCGGAACCGGGATCACCGGAACACGATCCACCGGGACAGGGACCAACGGCACAGGGACCGCCGGCACAGGGACCGCCGCACAAGGACCACCGAACACGATCCACTGGCACAGGGACCACCGCACACGATCCACGGAACAGGGACCACCGAACACGATCCACCGGCACAGGGACCACGGCACACGATCCACCGGAACAGGGACCACCGGAACACGATCCACCGGCACAGGGACCACTGGAACAGTCACGGAGCGTGCTTTCCCTCTTCTCCTCCGCTTACGGACCACGGGGACCCGATCCACCGGAACAGGATCCACCAGAATGGGGCCACCGAGCGTGGACCACTGGAAGAGGGGTCCACCGGAGCTGAGACCACTGGGGTGGAGGCCACCGGAGCAGGGACCATCAGTGCAAGGAACATCTCCCTGGCCGCTCTCTCCTGCTGGTGAGCGATGCCCTCCACCATTGCCTCAAAGGAACAGTGGTCAAAGGCCCTCCTGAGTCCCCAGTCCAGAGGCTCATCTAGGCTATAATTAAAAAGGTCCTTGAGGGCCGAGTCCCCTAGTTTGAGCCCCTTGGCCGTCTCCAGGAACTTCCTGGCGAACTTCCTGACCTCTCTCCCCTCCTGACGGAGGAGTTGGAGGACTCGAAACCGGAGAATCCTCTCATATTGAGAACAGGTGGTCAGGTACTCCGGAATCGAGTCCTCTCTCTGCTGAATCCTCGACATGTTCGGATCCTTCTGTCACGTTTACACAAAGGAAAAACTGGTGCGAGGATTCAAGTGCAGATAAAAAAGGATTTATTAAAAAAAACAAAACATAAACACAAAACAAAAACCCACGAGAGGGAAAAAAAACACATAATAAGAAACAAAAGACAACTTACACCAACCAACAAAGATCACGGGGAACTGGGAGACGTAGACATTACAAGGATCCGACAAAGACTGACAAACACAAGGGCTATATAAAGGGGAGAAGTCAAGCTGGGAATGAGGTGGCACAGGTGGGGCAAATGAAACCAATAATCAGATAACAAGGGGGAGGGATCAAACAATGACAGAGGCACATGGCCACACTAACAAAACCCACATGTGCACACAAGACAGGACAGGCATGTGACATGGAGTCTATGACAGCCTATAGAACCGTTTGCGAGAAAGTTGTGAAATTTGGTACACTGATAGAGGTCGGTACAAATAGTCACCACACCAAATTTGGAGTCTCTAACTCATTCTACCTCAGCATCAGCCTCCTTCACCAGACATGCTATTCCTCTCTCCAGCTTCCCCGCTTCTGAGCTTCTCAGAGAGAATGGAGGATCTTGTTTATGCTGGAATCAGACTATCACACTCTATCGCTGTGAGTCCCCAAATATCAACCAAAAGCAGCGACCAAAGCCTGTGGGCCCAACTCGCCCTCCGCCTCCTCCTGTGAGATTTCTTCGGTCACAACGCCAGGGCCCACACGCTCCTACATCTGTAGGTGAACCAAAAACAACTGATACCAGCTCTCAGTGATGTGTGTTGGGTCCCCACTATGATAACAGTAACTTTATCAAATGTTTACAGAACGAGCGGAAACCCAGTGTGCCTGTCTCTTTCTCTATCTCTGTTCTGTTACGTTATAGAAAATCAAAGGCCTTTTCAGGCCGCATGGCAAACCAATCTAATATGCTGCCTATAACACATCAAACTAATACTACCGTGGGGACAATAAGTACGACTGTAAAGTTAACACTTTTAAACATCCGCTCACTCAAAAACAAATAATTTCTAGTCAATGACTTAATAACCACAAACAACCTAGATTTTTTGCTTTTAAATGAAACATGGCTTGAAGACAGCTGCTGTGCAACAGTCCTCAATGAAACAGCCCCTCCTTACTTTACTTTTATGAGTGTGTGCAGAGCGTTTAGGAGGGGTGGGGGTGTTGCTGCCAGAGATGGGCATAAATACATGGAAATGTACTTAAAATACAAATACAAAATACTGTGAGGAAAAATTTATTTAAATATAAATACAAAATACTGTGTGAAAAAATGTAATTCAGTGATTTGACACAGCATGTACATGGTCCCACACACAATCGTGGACACACTCTAGATTTACTTATCAGTAAGGGTCTAAACATTTCATCAATTGTTGTTAAGGATGTAGCATTGTCTGATCATATTTTCTTTGATATTTCAATCTCTCCTTCCATTGAAGCTAGATCTGTCTCTGTCAAAAAGAGAAGCTTAAATGAGAACACTAGTGTGCTATTTATGAAGGCTATATCTCTAACACCAAGCATATCTGCAGACTCTGTTGATTCTCTCCTTGACTCCTTTAACTCAAAAGTTAAGAGTGTAATTGATGATATTGCTCCTGAGAACGTCAGGAAGACAGAAAGCACTTTGGAGAAACTCAACAGCAGTGCAAATCATGAAAAGACAATACAGGAAATCTGAACGCATGTGGCAGAAGACAAAACTTATAGTCCATTATAACATCTATAAAGACAGCCTTCATGATTTCAATGTGGAGCTGGGCAAAGCTAGACAGACCTTCTTCTCAAATATTATAAACAGAAACATAAACAACACGCGCACTCTTTTTGCTACTATAGAGAGACTAACAAACCCCCCGAGTCACTTTCCCAGTGAAATGCTCTCAGACAGCAAATGCAGTGAGTTTGCTTCCTTCTTCTCAGAGAAAATAAATAATATCAGGAAGGCGATCAGCACATCCTTGAGCACATCCCAGACCACAACCTCAGGAAGTTACTATGTCTGATTTCGAAGCAATTGACTGTAAAATTTTAGAACAAACGGTACAGCACCTTAAAACATCAACCTGCGCCCCATGACACACTCCCCACTTCTTTTTTCAAAAGTGTTTAACTGTTTAGAAGCAGATCTCCTTGAAGTGGTAAACTCCTCACTTCTCAATGGGACTTTTCCAAACTCTCCTAAAACCGCAGTAGTTAAGCCCCTCCTGTAAAAGGGAAATCTGGACAACTCCATATTGAGCAACTACAGACCAATCTCAAATCTCCCCTTCATAGGCAAGATCATTGAAAAGGTTGTCTTCAGTCAGCTGAACAAATTCTTAAGCTCAAACGGATACTTTGACAATTTTCAATCTGGTTCCCGACCACATCACAGCACAGAAACAGCACTTATAAAGATTATAAATGATATTCGCCTCAATACAGATACAGGCAAAACATCAATTCTGGTGCTACTCGACCTCAGTGCCGCATTCGACACTGTTGACCATAACATACTTCTTGACAGGTTGGAAAACTGGGTCTGACTTTCTGGGATGGTCCTTAAATGGTTCAGGTCGTACTTAGAAGGAAGAGGTTATTATGTGAGTATAGGTGACCTTAAGTCTGACTGGACATCCATGACATGCGGAGTCCCACAAGGGTCAATTCTAGCACCACTCCTTTTCAACCTGTACATGCTACCACTGAGCCAAATAATGAGAGAGAACCAAATGGCTTACTACAGCTATGCTGACGACACCCAGATCTACTTAGCACTATCACCTAATGACTATAGCCCCATTGACTCCCTGTGCAAATGCATTGATGAAGTTAACAACTGGATGTGCCAAAACTTTCTTCAGTTAAACAAAGACAAAACTGAAATTATGGCATTTGGAAACAAAGATGGAATTCTCAAGGTGAACGCATACCTTAAAGTTAGGGGTAAAACAACTAAAGATCAAGTCAGGAATCTTGGTGTGATTTTAGAGTCAGACCTGAGTTTCAGTTGTCATGTAAAAGCAATAACTGTCACATGCCTGTCCTGTCTCGTGTTGCACATGTGGTGTTTTGTTATTTTGGGCCATGTGCTCAAGTCTCTGTAGATCCCACCCCCTTGTTATCTCGTTATTGGTTTCATTTGCCCCACCTGTGTTCCCTCATTCCCAGTTTATACTCCTTGTGTTTGTCAGTCTTGGTCGGATCATTGTTTTGTCTACGTCTCCCTTCCCTGTGATCCTCTGGTACGTTCTGTTTTATAGTCGATGTGGTGGTTTTGAGTTATGTTATGTTTTCCCCCTTGTGGGTTTTTGGTTGTGTTTATGTTTATTTTATAATAAATGTACTCCTCATTGCATTTGAGTCCTCACCTCTGTTTCCTGTAAGTCTCACGTAACAGAATGATCCGACCAGGACTGACAAACACAAGGAGTATATAAAGGAGAAATCAAACTGGGAATGAGGGAACACCAGAGGGGCAAATTAAACCAATAACGAGATAACAAGGGGTTGGGATCCACAGAGACATGAGCACATGGCCCAAAATAACAAAACACCACATGTGCAACACGAGACAGGACAGGCATGTGACAATAACTAAATCAGCTTACTATCATCTGAAAAATATTGAAAGAATCAGCTGTTTTGTTTCCAGGCAAGACTTAGAGAAACTCGTTCACGCTTTCATCCCCAGCAGGGTGGACTATTGTCCATTAGACAGCTGCAGCTCATACAGAACGCTGAGCAGAACCAGAACATATGACCATATCACACCAGTCCTCAGTTCTTTACACTGGCTTCCAGGTACATTTAAAATAGATTTTAAAGTATTATTAATGGTATATAAATCACTCAATGACCTAGGACCTCAATACATTGCAGATATGCTGATTAAATACAAACCCAACAGATCACTCAGATCATCAGGATCAAGTCAGTTAGAAATACCAGGAGTTCACTCAAAGCAAGGAGAGTCTGCGTTTAGCTATTATGCCAGCCGCAGCTAAACCAGCTTCCAGAAAAGATCAGATGTGCTCCAACAGTAGCCACATTCAAATCCAGACTCAAAACACATCTGTCCAGCTGTGCCTTTACTGAATGAGCACTGTGCCACTGTACGTCCAGACTCAAAACACATCTGTCCAGCTGTGCCTTTACTGAATGAGCACTGTGCCACTGTACGTCCAGACTCAAAACACATCTGTCCAGCTGTGCCTTTACTGAATGAGCACTGTGCCACTATACGTCCAGACTCAAAACACATCTGTTCAGTTGTGCATTTACTGAATGAGCACTGTGCCACTGTACGTCCAGACTCAAAACACATCTGTCCAGCTGTGCATTACTGAATGAGCACTGTGCCACTGTACGCCCAGACTGAAAACACATCTGTCCAGCTGTGCCTTTACTGAATGAGCTCTGTGCCACTGTACGTCCAGACTCAAAACACATCTGTCCAGCTGTGCCTTTACTGAATGAGCACTGTGTGCCACTGTACGCACAGACTCAAAACACATCTGTCCAGCTGTGCCTTTACTGAATGAGCTCTGTGCCACTGTACGTCCAGACTCAAAACACATCTGTCCAGCTGTGCCTTTACTGAATGAGCACTGTGTGCCACTGTACGCAGACTCAAAACACATCTGTCCAGCTGTGCCTTTACTGAATGAGCTCTGTGCCACTGTACGTCCAGACTCAAAACACATCTGTCCAGCTGTGCCTTTACTGAATGAGCACTGTGCCACTGTACGCCCAGACTGAAAACACATCTGTCCAGCTGTGCATTTACTGAATGAGCACTGTGCCACTGTACGTCCAGACTCAAAACACATCTGTCCAGCTGTGCCTTTACTGAATGAGCACTGTGCCACTGTACGTCCAGACTCAAAACACATCTGTCCAGCTGTGCCTTTACTGAATGAGCACTGTGCCACTGTACGTCCAGACTCAAAACACATCTGTCCAGCTGTGCATTTACTGAATGAGCACTGTGCCATTGTATGTCCGACTGATTCGCTCTTATCTATACATCATCTTTTTTATTCTTTTTTATAACTGTTTGTGTACCTTTGTTCTTATCTTTGGTTTTATCTATATATAATCTTATTCTTTTTAATACTCTTTCCTACTGTATATTTCTATTTCTTATGTATCTGTTGATGATCATTGTTGGTTATGGTTGTCTGACTGGAGGAGATTGGAGAAGGAGAGCAGTGTGCTTCATTCTGTGGTGCAGACAGTGCAGAGAAGCGGACTCCAGAAAGGGGAGGTCCTGTGAGGCACAGGTCACGTCCCCTACAGGAGCCCGTCCTGGACCGACCTGTAAGGTCCAGGAGACACTGACCACCTGCTCCATCTCTTCCATCTCAGATAGGGGTGACCACATTTAGAGAATCAGGCAGATAGGGATCTATTTATCCGCATTTTATTTTGATTTTTTAAATTATCTTTACAACTGTTTTAATTATCCTTGTTTTTATTTTTAATTCTTACACATGGTATTCTTATTTCTTATGTAAAGCACTTTGAATTGCCATTGTGTATGAAATGTGCTATATAAATAAACTTGCCTTGCCTTGCCATTCTCTAGAATGGCTAGAAACAAAATTATTTTTTCTTTTGATTCCTTGGCTCAAGCCGATTCGATTGCACCATATGAAGTCATTTCCGGTATGCAAATTTTCCCGCCATTTAGAATTTTCAGAAAAACCTACTTTTGCAAACTCCTCCTAGGCCGTTGCTCCAATTTGCACAAACATTTTACCAGATCATCTTCAGACCGTGCCAACAAATGTTATGGAATTCAAGTTGATTCGTCAAACCGTTTTTGATAAACGCGCGAACAAATTTTTTACGTAGCGGTTGCGAAAATACACTTAAGGCTATATCTCCGCAACGCTTTATCGTATTCAGACCAAACTTACTACATGTTGTCACAAGCATGACCTGGGGCAACATGCAGCGTTTCAGCATAGCGCCACCTACTGGTCCGGAGATACGAAAAATGCCTATTTTTGCTTTTAACTTCTGAACTGTTTGTCCAAAAATCATAAACGAGGTCTTGTTTGATTCAGGACGCCATGTCAAGTCGACTGATATCCAATTTTACCAAGTCGGCTATTTTGACTGTCGGCCATCTTGAATTATGTGCAAAAATGCTGTATTTTTTTAAAGCATGAAACGGATTGTTATGAAACTTGGTATGGGTCATCACCACGATGCCCTGAAGTAGCCTGAGAAGTTTCGAAACAGCGCCACCTAGTGGATTTTTTCTTCTTCTCCAAACGCTTATAACTTTGGGTAAGATTGACTAATTATCATGGGAGTAACTTTTTTTGGCTCCTGAATCCTTGCTGAGTCCAACGATACCGGATTTTGCCAGGTTTCGGCGTATAGTTTGTTCGGCGAAGTAATTAAGCCCTCATAAAACCTTAGCTGATACCTTCGAAACCGCTAGTCCGATCGAGACAAAACCAGCATCAGAAGTTCGGAAACATACTGTAGGTCGATAGTCAAAAGGTTGTAGACTAAATGTCAAAATATTGATAGTAAGGGGTAGTAAAATCCAATCAAAATCAGGTGTCAGTTGTTTTTTATCTGTTTTTTTCATATAAATGTCTATAACTCCCAAACTAAATGAGATATTTTCACCAAAATTCACACACACATTAATGGGCTTGCTCCAAGGACACACACAAAAATTGGTAGGGTTGTGCCACTTAATTAAACAAAACATGAAAGTGGCTTTATACAACTCAATGTATTCGTATGGGGTGTCAACATTTTTGCTTAAAACTTTCTCCAAATATCTTTACTCATTTTTGCCGTTGGTCTGTTGCTAGCTTCCTTATTTGCCTCTGTTTCGCTTGGCCCTGGTATTGCTAAAAATGCAATTATTTTAATTGAAAAAGTGAATAATTTTTTTTTTTTTTTGATAAAAGATATTTTTTGATGACATCAGATGACATGTTAAGCGGTCATATGCTCATGATACTCCACCTAAGGGGCATGTTGTCACATTTCACTTCCATTCTTTGGGTTAAATCAAGATAAAACTGCACACCGAATTAATGAAACAAAACCACATCATTGAACTAGACATGTGGGAAATTAATGTGGGAATAAATAAATACACAAACTGAGAACCGCTCCTACTGCATATGCTACAGTAAAAACAATCTTTATAGCAATGCTTTTACAATTGTAATGCGTTTAATGTTATATCATGTTTAAAGACAGAAGCTATAACTTTGCAAAGACAGTAAGAGCTTGATGTTAATATGCTGATGGTAAACACTAACTATATATTTTCCCTGATATAACATAAAATGAACTAAAAATAAACTTTGATGTTGGCTATAGATAGATAGCATGCTTTAGAATGTTGCTACCATGTTTCTAGTTAGCATTGTGCTAACATTTCTTAAATTGGTAGCATGTTAATATATATTTCAACATTTCAACATGTTGTTAACATGTTTTTAGTATGTAGTATGTTACATAATTTACAACATTCGTGGATGTTTTACTGTGTTACTACTATTTTGCTAGTGTGTTTTAACAGTTGCTAGCATGTTGTTAACACGTTTAGCATATGGGTGTCCAATGCTGTTCCTGGAGATCAAACACACGTGAAGCAGCTGATTACGATCTTCAGGAGCACTTTTATAACTACATTTAACTTATTTATCCCTGTGCTAGCATGTTTTAAGATGATGTTGCTATCATGTCTTAATTTACTTTAGAAAATTGCTAACATGTTATAGCATTTTGTTAGCATGCTGCTAGCATGTTTTAAAACATGGCCCGTTTCACAATCCCCTCAGTGTAAGTTTTAATGGTCTGATTAGTCTGAAGGTTTGCCCTTCCCTCACTATAACTTCCCTCTGTATCATTGACTCGTTATTTACTTCTGTGTTCCAACCCTTGCTTTGTTTGCCTGGTTTTGCCCTTTACCTCTGCCTTATTTCAATGCTGTTTCTCTGTTGCCCATAAACTGCCAGCCTTTCCCATATTGCAGTGCACACATAGACACGCAGCACAGTGCAATCGTGCTCAGTTTAACTTGTGCTGAACCAGAAAACATTTCTTTAACTGTGATTATGAAGAAGTAATGCAAGGAGTTTCTGGTCTCTTACCGTGAGTGACAGGGATGGTCTCTCTCCAGAGGATGGCCGAGGAATGTCTATGAAAAGGAAAGGGTGAGAAAAAGAGAGAGAGGTTTCTTTAAGAAATCTGTGTGGTGTCACTTTGAAAAATAGATCTCACAACATTTGGGCTTTTGTGTTATATAATGGTGGTGCACCTGAACGCTTAATGCATATGAGCATGTCCAATCTCTCTATCTCACAAACACACACACACACACACACACACACACACACACACACACACACACGTGCACACACACACACAAACACACGCTCACACACACACATGCACACGCACACACACAGGGACGGCTTGACAATCTGAGTGTTCTGGAAAAGTCCAGAATGGCCGTCCAACTGCTGCCGTCGGCAAAAAAAAAAAAAGTCTAATAACACAAAATGAACATCCAACATCAGAGGCACTAATATGATCACTTATATGCTACGGCCTAGCCAGTTTGTGATTGGTCCCCGGATTGCTGGAATCAAATCGCCGTCAGAATGGCTAGCAGAAAACGTTAGGAGAAAGGTAGATGAGAAAAAGTTAAAGAAAAGAGGGCCAAGTCTCTCGAGAGAGTAAAAAGCTCACAGAGCTCCACGGCCTCGACATGATGAGGAGGGACTGAGTTAACTTCACACCAGCAAGAGCTCCTGGTAAGTCCCAGTATAGCAGGACACATAATAATAGGCTTATGTGAATACACGGAGAATACACAATATAAAAATAAATAAAACTTGCGCGAAAATTAATGTGATGCGAAACTACTGTTGAGAGAGACGTGTGTGTGTGTGTGTGTGGCGCGGCCGCGATTCCACGATCGAACAGTGGAAACATAAAAATACTCTGTCATTTTGTTCATACAGGACAAAAACTGCAAAGTGTAAACTTATATTTGTGTACAATCGCAATAAAACAAAACATTGTGCTTTTGTCAAACTGTACCAACAACTGCCATCTAACCAAACACACACACACACATGCACACACACACACAAAAACACACACACAAACGCACACAAGCACACACACACACACACACACGCACGCACGCACGCACACTCTCTCTCTCATTATATCTCACTTTTAAGCAACACACATACAAAAGCAGTGAGTCATCAGGCACATAACTGTGTGAGATGGAGGGGGAGGAAAATCTTCTCAACACGCCACATCTGATTTTTTAGCCAGCTCAAAAACAGACATGCACGTCTGCTTGCACATGCACAAAACTTTCGCACACACCCACACAAATTTACATGCCAGAGTTGTACATTATTCAGAATCCTTGAATTTTAATTTAGGTGATAAACAGGATGTATAATTGTCATTTTGATGTTACCCTAAAGGTCCCATGGCATGAAAATTTAATTTTATGAGGTTTTTTAACATTAATATGAGTTCCCCTAGCCAGTAAATGGTCCCCAAGTGGCTAGACATTTTGATTGGTGTAAACAGAGTTCTGTCTGTCTTTCTCTGCCTTTGAGAAAATGACAGCCCAGATGAGCTGATCTGGAATTTTCCTGTTATGATGTCATACCAGGAAAGGTTACCTCACCTTCCTCTGCTTTGCCCACCCAGAGCATTCGGAGAAAATGTATTCAGTTTATGTCAACACAGATATTACAAACAGACTTTATGATATGGATTTGACAGCACCGCAACAGACACTGAGTAACAGTGTTCATTAATGCCTGATCTGTGATCAGATTTCTGATGTGTAGCTAATCATTCAAATTCACTCAGACTTTCTTTCTAGATCACTTAATGATCGCCGTCTTGATGCCCTAAGTGTAATACATCAGCGAATCAAGCCAGTGACTAAAACGATCGTTTCTGTTAGTAGCATGAAAAAAAATCCCTTATTAAGTTATTCAACTACAGAGAGCGATCAGAACTCTCAGATACAAATAAGCTCAAGCTAACAGCACAGCGCTATTTTAATAACTCAGTACATTAAAACGTCCTCCTGCTCTCCGTGGTTCACGAGTGCCCAGCAGTCAGCCTCTCTCTCAGTGCCTCGCTAAACCACGCCCCCTCCGCAACATAATCTAACACTCATTTCAAATGCAAAGATGTCAGCCAATCACAACAGTGGGCGTTTTCACAGAAAAATGGAGCGCAGCTGGAAGAAAACAAAACTAGAGGTCTTTCGTAATTCGTGGAAAGAACGTATTTCTCGACTCTCTTAGAATAAAACAAACACAAACCTAGGTATTTATTCGATACAGTGGCTAAATTAACCAAGAATAAAGCTTCAACTTCTGATGTTTGTAAACAGCACAGCAGTAATGACTTTATGAACTTCTTTACGTGTAAGATTGACAATATTAGGAAGAAAATTATAACCATGCAGCGTCTACTACAGTATCACATCAGACAGAGCATCGTAGTGTCACTGAGGAAAAATTACACTCATTCACTGCTATAGGAGAGGAACACACTCATACACACACACACACACACACACACACACACACACACACACACACACACTCATTCACTGCTATAGGAGAGGAAGAATTGGCTAAACTCTTTAATTCATCAAAATCAACAACATGTATGCTTGACCCTATACCGACTAGGCTATTAAAAGAGATGCTTCCAGAGGTCATGGATCCTCTTCTTAATATCATTAATTCATCTTTGTCATTAGGATATGTACCGAAAACTTTTAAGTTGGCTATTATTAAACCACTTATTAAAAACGCAACTTGATCCTACAGAATTAGTCAATTACACCAATCTCAAATCTACTTTCTTTCAAAAATACTTGAAAAGGCCGTGTCTTCACAATTATGTTCCTTTTTAGAAAGAAATGGTATATGTGAGGATTTCCAGTCAGGATTTAGACCGTATCATAGTACTGAGACTGCTCTCATCAGAGTTACAAATGATTTACTCTTATCATCCGATCGTGGTTGTATCTCTCTATTAGTGTTACTCGATCTTAGCATTGCATTCGATACTATCGACCACAACATTCTTTTGAATAGACTCAAGGATTATGTAGACATTAGTGGACCTGCATTGGCATGGTTTAAATCATACCTATCTGACCATTATCAATTTGTAGCAGTAAATGAAGAGATGTCACACCGATCACAAGTTCAGTATGGAGTACCGCAGGGCTCAGTGCTTAGGGCCATTGCTTTTCACCCTGTATATGCTACCACTGGGGCATGGCTACCACTGGGAGATATCATTAGGAAGCATGGCGTTAGTTTTCATTGTTATGCTGACGATACTCAGCTCTACATTTCTTCACGCCCTGAAGAAACTAACCAATTCACAAGATTAACGGAATGTATAGATGATATATAAAGTTGGATGATCAGTAATTTCCTGCAACTTAATTCAGAAAAAACTGAATTTTTAATCATTGGACAAAAAAGCTCCACAAGTAGTGCCCTAGAATACTGTCTAACCCTCGATGGCTGCTCTGTCAAGCCCTCGTCGTTAGTGAGGAACCTGGGTGTGCTCTTTGATACCAATCTCTCGTTTGAAAGCCATGTTTCTAGCATCTGTAAAACTGCATTCTACCATCTTAAAAATATATCTAAATTACGTCACATGCTCTCAATGCAAAATGCTGAACAGTTAAAACATGCGTTCATGAGCTCAAGGCTAGATTATTGTAATGCTCTACTGGGTGGTTGCCCTGCTCACTTAATAAACAAACTCCAGCTGGTCCAAAACGCAGCAGCTTAAGTTCTTACTAGAACCAGGAAGTATGAACACATTAGCCGGTTCTGTCAACACTGCACTGGCTCCCTATTAAACATCGCATACATTTTAAAATCTTGCTAATTACTTACAAAGCACTAAATGGTTTGTCTCCCCAGTACTTGAGTGAGCTCTTAACACATTATACTCCATCACGTCTACTACGCTCTCTAAACTCTGACCTGCTGATAATACCTAGAATATCAAAATCAACTGCATGAGGTCAATCCTTTTCCTATTTAGCACCTAAACTCCGGAACAGTCTTCCTAGCATTGTTCGGGAAGCAGACACACTGTCAGTTTAAATCTAGACTAAAAACACATCTCTTTTCTATGGCATACACATAAAACACTTTTTTCAATTAAATGATTATTAGGCTGCATTATCTAGGTCAGCCGGAACCGGAACACTTCCATAACACCTGATGTACTCGTTACATCATCAGAAGAATGGCATCTAATGTTAGTGTCTCTGTTTTATCCCGAGGTCTACTGCAGTCAGCCGGATCCAGGCCGTATCCGGATCAGACGGTGGACCTGCACCCAGATGTGACCAACACATGATCCTGAAGTGTCTGCAGAGACCGTGTCATTTAGACTCCCCCTTAAGCTGCCTCATCCACACGGCATCCTCAATAAACCTGTCTCCGGCGGGATGACTCCGATTGTTTGAATAGTCCTAGTTAATAATTCTTTAAATCGATATGTCATCCTCAAAACAACCCGTCTCCAGCGTGTTGCCGCCGATCTTTCGAATATTACAGTTTAGTAATTATTTAATCAATATGGCATCCTCAATTTATTTTTCTCCATTAGGTCTCCTGATGGGGTTTGGGTTTCCTTGCCACTGTCGCCTCTGGCTTGGCTTGCTCAGTTGGGGAAACACAATTTTTTCACAAAAAATTAACCATATAGACCAAATTACTGATCTAATTACTGATCTAAAGCCCACATTGTCACTGTATGATAATCGAAATATATTCTGTTGCATTATTTTTCTTTTTAACACTGTGAAGCTGCTTTGAAACAATCTGCATTGTTAAAAGCGCTATATAAATAAAGTTGACTTGACTTGACTTGAAGTCTCACAGCAGACACACCCCTTGAAACAGGGCATTCAGCCAGAGGGGTAATAACAGGATAGAAAAAATGCCATGCCATGAGACCTTTAGACCTGTAGTCCGTAACTTTTTTGGGTTAAAAATGATCATAAAAATACATTTTTGAGCAAGTACATAACCAGCCAGTGTTCAAAACTATCTGCTTACCGTAGCTCGATTTACAACGGTAAGCATGTAATAATGTTTTTAATTCCAGTGGTACTGGTGAATTTCCATGGGAGATTCGAGCATATCTTTGTGTCATTGCGTCACATCTGTACACATAAAGAAGGTGTTCCGTCTAGAAGGCTATATGGCTATATGGTGTTGGAGGTGGAGATTTATAGTCTTTTCTCACAGCTCTTGATATAAGTAAACTTATCAATTTGATAGCAGATCCAGAAAGGTTGAAACGTCAATCAGTGACAGTGACATCTGGAGATTCGCCCGTTGTAAAATGCAGAAGACTTCGGACTTTCGGAATGGCTACTGAAAAAAAGAGACTTCAACCGAGCCAATGCGAAAACAAGGATAAAAAGGTCTTTTGAAAGTTGGCGTGAACTCCGTGTTTTGAAGGGGTTCCAAACCAATGCAGAGACTGCTGGACAGGTCAGACATTTCAATGGTTATTATGTAATAGTAACACACTTTGCTTCATTCATACAGTAAATGCTACAGAGTTTTCTTTGTTGTGCCTTTCTCTTTTTTGCTATGTGCATGGTAAATATCCATTATTTTGTGCTAGCTATGAGAGGGAGCATCTCTACTCCACATTAATTTGTTGATGATGATTAGAAATGAGACTGCACAGAAATAGAAAATGAACTTCAGGTAACGTTAGTCCTAATACACATTAAGTGTAGTCACACAATGCTGATTTGAAATTAGAATTTTTGAAAACGAAGTATAATTTGCACTGTTTGAAATAAGCGATTGTTAGATTTAATCATCATGATTTATTTCAATGCTTTTCCCCCGTAGGCCTAGTTGGTCAGCACAAAAGTGGATGTTAGCTACTTACTTGTTCAGATGACATTCTTATGTTGGTCATACGTTCAAAAAGTAGAATCTGTGACACTGAATGACAGTCTCCACACCGGCGCGATGACTGATAGCCCTTCTCCTGACAGACGCACATTCTCCTCAAAACATTATATTCATACATGCTGTGCGGTGCCGAGGCACAACTCACGTAGAGTTGATCATTCCGCGAATAACTGCAATTGCAGATTTCAAACAGAGATGACGACAAAGAGGAAAAACTACGGACTGCAGCTTTATGGCAGCAGAATGAAAGTGAATTACATTTTTTAAAATATAGTTCATTGATCAGTATGAATTGTTAATGCCATTGTAAAAATAATTACAAAACTCCTGTAAAAGCAACGACACGACATCCTCGGTAAACCGTCTCCGGCATGACGTCTCCAATCTTTTGAATAATCTTACGAATATCTATTGATCTAATATGACTTAAGACCTGTAAAGTTGCCAGAATTATAATCATACACTGTTTGTCATTTGAGAACTAACGTTTTGCATTGCTTCGTTGCTCTGATTGGTTGTAGGTCTATCCAATTGAGATATTTCTTGGTTCGGTTGAAACACGCCCCATAATGGAGCTCAATGGAGCACAGACTCATATTCTAGAATTGAGTATGACCACGTCAGGCTAAGTATTAACAGAAATTACCAAAGGTTCTCAAATAGGTGATTTAGCATGGTTGCAGTTGCACAAGCAGGAAAAACAATGCAAAATGCAAATATATCTCAAATCATAAAATCATAGCTAGGACAGCTAAATAGAGAGAGACTAATCAACTTCTAAAGGAGATTTCACACTAGATGTCAGGATATGCACACTGGACAAGGTTAGAGAGAAGTGGATGTGTCTGTGCACTGCCTGCTGGAGATGAGGATGAGCCTTATCCAATCCCAAGGATGCATAGGAAAGGAGTGAGACCTGCGGTGGACTGTTGTATGAGATTTTTAGCATATTCGGCCCAGGCGATTAACTGGTTCCAGGTGCCTTGGTGGCTTTACAGAAGGTTCTGAGGAAGGGTCCAGGACAAACCGCTTGATGTCATTTGCCATGCCAGGCCACCAGTACCGCTGTTGTAGGAGCAAGAGGGTTTGAGTGGTCCCTGGGTGGCCAGTTCCCACAGAAGAGTGAGCTGACTCGATGAGAGGGATGCAATGAGTATTTGAAATGAAATGATGGTCAGTGGGACATGCTTTGAGTAGCTGGCTGTCCAAATACCAATGAATGGGGCTGACAAAGAGATTAGAGGGAAGCACTGGCTTAGGAGTTTCATTGGAGTCTGAGGGAGCATGAAGTCTTGATAGGGTGTCAGCATGCACAGTCTTAGAACCAGGATGATAGGAGATATTGAACTGGAAATTCTTCGCAGCCAGTAGCCGCGCTTGACTTCGAGGTGTAAGTTAACCTTTATTATTGTTCGGTCTGAAACGATGCCCAGTGACGGATGGTGTAGCAATATTGTTGTCCGGGTGGAAATCGGGAGAAATTCGGGAGAAAGGTCGGCCCGGGAGATTTTTTGGGAGGGGCTTTGAAATTCGGGAGTCTCCCGGAAAAATCGGGAGGGTTGGCATGTATGCTTTAATGTCCTTGATGTAACTAATTGATATATTAAATCATTTAAAAATAAAAAAGGTTAATTCAGAAGCACATTTTAATTTGACTGATTTTTTTTTTTTTAACAAAAACCACGAAAAACTTCTTTACCACGAAAAACGATTAAAAATCTCTCCTAAATCAGTTAAATTCATTCTTTCAGTGGCGATTTCTTTAAGACTGCAAGGGAAGCTCTGCTTCCCTTATAATGTCACAAAATTAATGGTCAAATTATGTACTATTGTATTAACATTTTATTGACTAAAAATGCGTTAGAAAACGTTCATCTCAAAGACGAGTTCGTTCAGAATCAGTTACATATGGCAGGTCGGCTGACTCGATTTCCTTCTCATTCATTCCCGCAGCGTCACAGTGCATTTCCCTATGGAAGCCCAGCGTCCATTGACTTCAATAGGGCTGCTGTTAACGTTTTTTTTCAGCGATTCGAAACTAGAATGTCATTGGATAAACGCTGCGATTATGTCCCGCCCACGGACGCTCAGCGTCTCTGGGGGTGAATGGGGAGTGGGCTGGCCCGGACTCCGAGCTTCTGCTGATGATTGGCGGGTCTGTCGAAAGACTGCATCTCCTTTTGACTGACAGCGATTCTGTACTATAAGGATCACTGAAGCTATTCTCGCTCAGTCCCATCGCGGATTTCTCAAGTTCAGTCGAAATAAAAACTGCTGCAACCTATTTCTTTGATATTTGCTTGGCGAAATTGCTTGATTTTCATCATACATTTCACACAATTATACACCACATTCCTTGTTTCAGTTCTACAGAGTTTAATATTTTTTTTGATCGTTTATTCATTCATTCATTCATTCATATAACGTTAGTAGGCTAGGCTAGCGTCGTGGGTGAAACTGCGCACGATGGCAGACGGTGCTAATATTGTCGACCTGATTTTGGCGAAGCCATTTGAAAGTGTTCCTTAAACAGCAGGGCAGATCAACACCTAAGATTGATTTAGTGCAAAAGATAGGGAAAAATAACAGGTCTTTTCAGCTCTCCTGGTATGACAAAGTTAGCTGGCTGACTGGAAGTGCTGTGACAAATAAAATGTACTGCTGACCATGCCTCTTGATGAAACCATCTCACGGATGTGTTGTTTGGTCAAAGGTGGGGTTTGGAGATCTGTCTAACTTTGACAGGGCATATAAAAGACATGAAAAGAGCAATGAACATGTGAGTGCATGCGCAAGATTAAGTTGCATGGGCAGGATCAGGGTTGAGCATGCAATAAATGAAGGTGCTCACATTCAAGTCGCTAAACATAATGAAATAGTCAAACAAAACAGAGCCTTCCTAAACTGCCTTATTGATGTGACATCCTTGCTTGGCCGGCAGGAGCTGTCATTTAGGGGACATGATGAAAGTAGTGAATCATCCAACAAGGGGAATTACAGGGAGTTCACAGAAACATTAGTTAAATATGACTCTGTCCTCTCCACACAATTTCAGTCCTCAACTGTGTTTTCTGGTATGTCCCATACTATTCAAAATGATTTGATCTCTGCTCTTGCAGCCACCGTTTCTGATCGGATCAGAGATGAAATTCAGGATGCTCCCTTTTTTGGATGGCAGGTGGATGAAACAACTGATATATCCTGCCGTGCCCAACTCTCTGTCATTGTTCGCTATGTGGATAGTGCAGGTAAAATTCTGGAGCGCTTTATTGGATTTTTTTATGTTTCGGGGGGGGCGAGATGCCCAGTCCGTTTTTGAAATATTAAATGAGAACATGCAGGGCTACAATTTTAAGGACAAGCTTGTGGCACAGACCTATGATGGGGCTGCTGTCATGGCTTCAGATCTCAATGGTCTGCAGGCCAAAGTGAAAGCAATAGCCCCCAGTGCAATGACTGAATCTGGTGCTGTCACAGGGGGTGAAATGCTTGCCTGAGTGCAGAATGTTTTTTGCATCACTCTCTGGATTTGCCACATTTTTTTTTCAAAATCCACAAAGAGGAAATCTTTTCTGGAGTCTGCAGGCTGTTCAAGGTTGCCCAAAAACGCTCCTACTCGATGGAATTTCACATCACGGATAGTGAGCACTGTGGCAAACAATTATGATGGACTCCTGCAGACATTTGAGAACATCATTGCAGATACAACAATGGATGATGATACACTGGATTGTGCCAAAGGCTTTGTGAGGAAACTGGAGGATTTTGTGTTCATGTTGTACACATATGAACAAATCTTCTCTGAGACTGATGTGGTCTTTGATATTGTCCAGCAGAGGGCGATGCATGTTCTTTACTGCAAGAACAGGATTGAATCTCTTCTTGCATTTGTCAAAGAGAAGAGGTCAGAGGGGGCTTTCCAAGCCATTTATGCCAAAACAGCAGATCTCACATCAGACCCACGAGATGAGCCCATGAGAAAGCGCCGTCTAACCCAATTGCAGGATCCCCAAGTGCGATACAGAAATCTGTACAGAAAACCCTAACCCTAACCCTAACCATCCTTGATAACATCTTGGAGCAGATTCCTTGACGTTTTTCAAATTTGGAAAGCATGCTCTTCTTAGAATTAGTCAATCCAGGGAAATTTGATGACATGACACAGGTATTTCCAGAGGAGGCCTTCCAAAGTGTCCTGAAAAGTTATGGCCATCACTTTGATTCAGGAAGACTGAGGTCAGAACTTCAAGTCCTGTATTCAGATCAGGACTTGCAGGGTAACAGGGGAAAGCTGTGTGATTACTTGGTGTTCCTTAAAGACATGGAGTTGGACAGTGCAATGCCTCAGCTTTACAAACTGTTCTCATTAGTGGCAACAATTGGAGCTACATCTGCAGGTGTAGAAAGGAGCTTCTCCCGTTTAAAGCGACTCAAGTCCTACACCCGAAACACAATGGGCCAAGGCCGTTTAAGTAGCCTAGCGCTGCTGGCCATTGAGAGGACACTGGTCAATCACTTGAAAAGACTCCAAGTTGGTACGACAGGGTCACAGACCATTTTCTTGAAAAGGAACGTAGGGCAGAATTTACTTTTAAATAAATAGACAATTTTATGATGTAGGCCGATGATGAGCTTCCCCTCTCTGACAGACCACTGCATTCTTTATAATAATAATAATACATATAATATAATATAACATAATATGAAAAACATCAAGCAGTTATACTGAGATTGTTTTTTTTTGGCGACAGGCAGCATTAAACCATCAAACAAATGTTTGTTTATTGCTTATGAATTTATGAAATTTTCTATATTATTATTATTATTATTGTTTTAACTTTTTAATGGCAAGGATGCCTAAACAATCCCCTTGTGAGATCCATTCTTTATTAGGCTTACACTATACTATAATTATAACAGACTATAATATAATATAAAAACTAATTGAAGTATTTAAACTGATATTATATCAGTTTAAATGCTTCAATTTGTTAAACAAAAGTAATTAAATAGATCTAATATCTAAGTATGTTCAAGGGAACATGTGAACTCTTTTATAGTTATCTTAATATCTCTGAAACCCAAACCACACACAGATCTATGTACACTGACGTGTTCCTGAGGTGTGGAGTGTGCACTGGTGGGTTATGTTGGTGTGTAACTGCAAATGTTTTGTTACCGTGCTGCCTGTGCCCATCATCTGTTATTTATACCACTTAATCAAGCCACTCTTCTTTTAAACATGATGAGGTTTTATTTAACTTCTTTGCGTTTCACGTTGCCTTTCATATTGAGCTATTTGGACTGCAAACATGACTCACACACACGCCATCATTCTCTCTATGAAATCTGTAAACCCACCGTATTCACCGGTTCTAACACTATAGCGCTAGACCAGACTAGAGTAGACCAATCACAACAGCCATCTGGCCAATCAGAGCAGAGTAGACCGATCACAACAGACTGACAGCATTGGATTAGGTCAACGTCGTGGCCGTGCTCGTGCTCACAGCCGAATGTAGACAGATCAGCTCAAAATCGGAGACAAGTGAGACTGATAGGCCGATCACTGATCATGCATAAAATTATCCAATTCCGATCCCTGGCCGATCAATCGAAGCATCTCTAGTCATATGGCATAAAATATTTTTAATACAACTGAAAAACACTTTTTTAAGTTTATTGTAACGCATTAATTCCCACAGTTATTCAAACAGCTTTAGGCTATATAAAGCAAGAAAAAATGTTTCATTATCAAAGAACTTAATCCCTGACTTCAGTCTAGCGCGAGTTTAAAGGTCCAATGGCATGAACTTTTCATTTCCCCTTGCCTGAATATTTTCCCCAAGGGGCTTGATTTTGATTGGTGTAAACCGAGTTCTGGCTGTCTTTCTCTGTCTTTGAGAAAGTAAGAGCTCAGACGAGCTGATCTTGAATTCTCCTGTTATGAAGTTATGAAGAAATAACATTCCATGAATAGTTACCTCCCTTTCCTCCACCCATAGAATGTGTCACGCCCGTGCCAGAGCTATATTTGCTTGTCCTTAAGAGATCATTGCAGTTGCTTAGTGTTTGGATGTACAAATGAAAACAGACGTCTTTTTTCAGTTCCTTCATCTGAGCCTCAGAAGAACCAGTGGGTTATTTTTATCTTTTCTGAAAAATTTCCTGATCTCTGATCAGTGATTTCTGATGTGTAGCTAATCATTCAAGTTCACACAGACTTTCTTTCTAAATCGTTTAATGCTGTTTATACATCAGTAAAGCAAGCCAGTGACTAAACGAACAACTTCACATCGTTTCTGTTAGTAGCATGAAACAAACTGTTATTTAAGTGATTAAACTACAGTGTAACACAAATGGCTGGTAGCAGTTTAGCCATCTGTCGAATGCAGTGTTGCAGTGTGGGTCCCATTGGTCTTGTCATGTGGACGCGAAACAACTTGCCGGTTTTGTTCGTTGGTCTTTTTGTACTATTTGTGGCTGATTTTGACTGAGTGACTTCTCCAGAGATGGCTCTGTAATTTTCTTCGTCTGAACTTAGAACTTTAAAGGGATCTTCTCGCTTGCTTCCGGACACCTATACATGGTGTGAACAACTTGGGATTCTACGCAGACCCCGTTTCATACACTGTTCACGGAAGAAACTTCAAACGTATCACTGTTCGTCTTCGAATGGTATTCCGGTTATCTGCACGCATGGACTTCGATTTCATTGCTATGCTGATGACATCCAAATTTACCTCACTACCAGCTCGGATAGGCCATCATTTCCTAACTCCCTTACTGCATGCATCAGGGATATCAAGCATTGGATGTCCCTGAATCTCCTTAAGCTAAATAATAGCAAAACTGAATTCCTGATGCTTGGCTCTGCAACGTCAATCAAAAGGATTGACCTGTCCTTTGGAATTGATGGGATTTATCTTAAACCTTCTTATTTGACTCATCTCTAACTTTTGCCTCTCATATTTCTTCTGTTGTTAAAAACTCTTTTCCATCTCCGTAATATTGCACATCTTCTCTCACTCAGGCTGACGCTGAAATATTAACTCGTGCATTAATCACATCTGTCTGGGATTATTGCAATGCTCTATGTTCTGGTCTTCCTAATAAACTTATTGCTAGGTTACAGTATGTTCAAAACTCAGCAGCCAGAGTTCTCACCTCCACCAGGCGCTCTGCTCACCTAACTCCAATACTGCATGATCTTCACTGGCTACCTGTGGCATCACGCATTCACTTTTAAGCTATTACTTCTAACATTTATTGCATTAAACGATCTCGCAGCTCCTATCTGTCTGACTTACTACACCCCTACTCTCCTGCCCGGTCCCTCATATCATCTCAGCTTGGTCTCTTGTCCAATCCACGTTTTAGGTTGTCCACCGAAGGTGGTAGGGCATTCAGTGTCAATGCTCCTAAATTATGAAATTCACTTCCCTTAACATTGCGGAATTGATCTTCTCTGTCTACCTTCAAGACCGAGCTAAAGACATATCTATTTAATTTGTATTTTGATTAATGTGGCTATAAAAGACCTGTGCTTATCTGGTGTATGTGAATATGCAAATGTACTATTGTAGCTCTCTCTCTCTCTCTCTCTCTCTCTCTCTCTCTCTCTCTCTCTCTCTCTCTCTCTCTCTCTCTCTCTCTCTCTCTCTCTCTCTCTCTCTCTCTCTCTCTCTCTCTCTCTCTCTCTCTCTCTCTCTCTCTCTCTCTCTCTCTCTCTCTCTCTCTCTCTCTCTCTCTCTCTCTCTCTCTCTCTCTCTCTCTCTCTCTCTCTCTCTCTCTCTCTCTCTCTCTCTCTCTCTCTCTCTCTCTCTCTCTCTCTCTCTCTCTCTCTCTCTCTCTCTCTATTATTCGTTAAGTGTGATTTTTCCCTGTCTGTACCATATTGTTTGTTTTACTACCTACATATATATGCATATTTCCCTTTGTGTGAATCGCAGTTTCCTTTCGTTCAGTCACTCCGAGTAACGTCAGTGACTGACGAATAGGGGTTTCGCTTAGAAGCCAATCATCTTCGAGACCTTAGAAAACGTCCAATGGCAGTGCCAATGCCATGGGCATGCAGAATTTGCATGTGTAACGCCGCCCCACCACGTGGGTATAAAAGGCAGTACGCTGGCAACATCGCATTGTTTCTTCTTCGGAGACAAGAGCATCTCTTCACTCCTGCAAGCCTGACTTCTGAAGTCCTCTCTTCAGTATTCTAGACGAGCGGTTCTCCAGGGTGTTGGTGTGACGGCGCGTTCCAGCGATCTCACGTTGCCTGCCTTCTGATCTGTGCAGTGATCTGCAACTGCTGTGTGTGTTTCCCTGGGCGCTTCGGCACTCTGCAGAGCTTTCCTCTCACAAAAAGACGGTTTGCCCGCGCACTTCCAGGTGCGATCGATATCCGTTGCTGTCTATGTGCACTTTCACTGCTCGATGTGTTTGGGCTTCAGCACGTTCGGGCAGTGTTTGTGGATGTGTCATGTTCCCACAGCGGGAATGTGACCATCGCGATGTTGTGGTCGAGACTCAGTGATCTCCGTGAGGAGAGAGTGTCCCCTCTGCCACACCCCAATCTACCGTCTCCGAGAGAGGTGGTACTTTGGCTGGTGGCCAGGGTGACCTGAGGGCTGTGCTGTGGTATTAAGACCCCCGAAGATCATTCCTCTCGCACATCACTTCCCGCGAGTGCTGGACTGAAACAGCGGCCTGTCTCTGACGCCTCGTTCGTTCAGTTCACACTCCAGATAGCAGTGAGATTTTGATCGCCGCATCCCAAGGTGGGCTAGAGTCCTTTGGGGATGACGATTAGGCTGTGCTCCGCCTCCGGGTGTGCCAGCGCCGCCTGATCTGACCCAGAGTTGACAGCCATGTTATCTCGGGCAGCTGCGAGCCTCGGGCTGGTGTGGAACTCCGCCCGGTCACGAGTGCTCGTGTTTGCGCGATTGGTTTTGGGGACCGGCACCTGACAGCTGTTGGGCCCCGCCCCCAATGCCTTTCGCCCCCGAGGTGCATGAGGAGGTCACGCGGTCCGGGGAGTCCCGTGCTTCACGTGACCACTCGGCCTCCTCCGCCTTCTCTGTCCTCGATGGGGCCGTGGCCTAGGGTACACTGGGGTCCCCCCCACTGTTGAGCACTCTGTTGCACACTACGTGTCCACGGAGTGCTTCGACGTGGCGTGGCGTGGCTATCCTAAGCACCCTCCCGCAGCCTCAGGGCTCGTCTACTTTGGTGGCGTGGTCCTGCAGAGCTACAGGGCAGGCTGCCGCCCCTTTGCACATGCACGAGGGTGGAGCCGACCCAGGGCTCTTCAATGAGCTGCGTGCTGCCACTGATCCCGCCCTCTGGGTGGTGAAGTTGGCCACACGCTTCCTGGGTTGGGCGGTGTCCACAGCTGTGGTCTGGGAGAAACACCTGGCCTTACCTGGTGATTTGGAGGAAGTTGAGTGAGTCCACCTCCTTAACTCGCCCATATCCCAGGCTGGCCTCTGCGGCGGCGCAGCTGAGAACTGCGCCCAAAGGTTCTCGGCCGCCCGAGAGCAGATTGAGGCTGTAACACGTAGTCGCCTCAGTCCGCTCGCTGCCGAGGGCGCCCTTCCCCCTCCCACCCGGCCCCAGCAGCAGCCTTCACCTGGGCTGTGTCGTGGAGGAGGTTGCAGGATGATGCCCAGTCCGCTCCACAGCCTGACTAAACGTCAGGCTGGAGGTGGACAACTCAGAGATGGGTTCCAGTTCTTTCCAGGGGATGGTAGCAGCGCCTCTCCTTCCCCCGGTGGAGGGCCGAGGGAGAATCCTTTCGCTGCTGGCCTCCGGGCTGACGGCGCTTGGAGAGAACTGGTGTCCCCATCCCTGAGGACACAGAGACTGGTGATGGCAGTCTGCACCGCCCTCGGGCCGCGCCGCTCTCGTCCCTCTCTCGCCAGCCTCTCAGAGCAGACCCCAGTGGAGCGCGCGTCCTTCCCTGGTCTCCTCTGTCAGGACGCAGCTGCTGGCTGTGCCCCCACACCGGGACGCTACGCCTCCCACGTCTGGGCCAGTCACGCTGCCTCGCTGCCCCACCCGGGGTACGTCTGTGGTTTGAGTGACCCCTCGGGTCAGTTCCCGGGAGTCTGGCTACAGCTCCGGGACTGTCCGCCGTGCCGCGAAAACCATCAGGGTCGGCTACGCGATTCAGTTCACGCAGGCTCCTCCCTGCTTTCGGGGAGTCCACTATACCATGGTGGGCTCCAATGCCCCAGTCATGCGTGGGGAGGTTGCGACCCTGCTGGCGAAGGGTGCGATCGAGCCTGTCCCTCCAGCAGAGATGGAGTCCGGCTTCTACAGCCCCTACTTCATTGTACCAAGAAAACGGGTGGGTTACGGCCAATCCTGGACCTGTGCGTCCTGAACCGATCCCTCCACAGGCTTCCGTTCGGGATGTTGACAGCGAAACGCCTTTTCGTATGCGTTCGTCCAGTCGATTGGTCTGCAGCGTTCGACCTGAAGGACACCTACTTCCTTATGTCCATCCCACCTCGACTCAGGCTGTTCCTACGGGTTGCCTTGAGGGGCAGGCATATCAGTACACGGGTCCCCCAGGCGGGCTATCGCTGTCCCCTCGCGTCTTCACGAAGGTCGTCGAGGCAGCCCGTGCGCCACCTAGGCTGCAAAGGGTTCGCATCCTAAACTATCTTGTCGACTGGCTCATAGTAGACCACTCTCGAGAGCAGGAGGGCGAACACAGAGATCTTGTTCTCCAGCATTACCAGTGAGCGTGCGCAGTCTCTGCTGACTTGCCTCCGTCAAATCGGGAGCAAGAACGTGGTTCCACTGAACTATTCAGAGGCTCCTGAGGCATATGGCATCTGCGGCCACGGTAACGCCGCTCGTATTGCTTCATATGAGACCGCTTCATATGAGACCGCTTCAGCATTGGCTTCGCGATCGAGTCCCGAGATGGGCAAGGCAGGAGGGCAGGCTCTGGGTCCCAGTGACTCGAGCCGTCAACCTTCACCCCGTGGTCGAACCTTAGTTTTTACGGGCCGGAGTGCCCTTAGAACGCCACGGGCTGGAGGGCCATGTGCAATGGACATGCGGCCATGGGTCCCTGGACAGGTTCCAGCGCGCCCTGACATGTGTTAGTCAGGACGGAAAACACGACCACAGTAGCGTACATCAACCACCAGGGGGGTCTACGCTTTCGCCGGAGGTCTCAACTCGCCCGCCATCTCGTCTTATGGAGTCAGAAGCATCTGAGGTCCCTTCGTGCTGTCCATATCCTGGGAGAGCTGAACTGTGCAGCCGACGAGCTCTCACTGTGTCAGCTACTCCCCAGTCGGCCCAGCTGATTTGGGAACAGTTCGGCGACGGGCAGGTAGATCTGTTGCCTCACACGACTCTTCCCACTGCCGCCTGTTTATTCCCTGACCGAGGTCACGCTCGGCAAGGATGTTCTGGTGCACAGCTGGCCGCAGAGCCTACGCAAATATCCGTCCCCCAGTGAGCCTTCTCGCACAGCTTCTGTGCAAGATCAGGGAGGACAAGGAGCAGGTCCTTCTGGTCGCCCAGTATTGGCACGGCCGGACCTGGTTCCCGGAACTCTTTCTCCTTGCGACAGCCCCTCCCTGGCCGATTCCTCTGAGTTCTCAGAGACGGGGCAACCCTTGGCACCCGCGTCCAGATCTTGGAGCCTCCACGTGTGGCTCCTGGAGGGGAAGCGGCAGGTTGAGTTTGCTGCCACCTGCGGTGGTGGCTACCATCACTTCCGCTAGGGCAGAGGAAAGCTGCCTATGCGTTGAAGTGGAACCTCTTTGTCACCTGCCCGATCGGGTCAGTGCTAATTTCTCCAAGAAGGGTAGATCGAAGGCTGTCTCCCTCCACCCTTAAAGTATACGTGGCGCCATATCTGCCCACCTCGACCTCCTGGACAACAAAAGGTAGATCAGCACAACCTGGTCATCAGGTTCCTGAGGGGACCAAGGAGACTAAATCCTCCTTGCGCTCCCCTCGTGCCCTCTTGGGACCTCTCAGTAGTGTTAGATGCTCTGCAGAGGCCTCCCTTGAGCCTTTGCCGTCAGTGGAGCTTAGTGCCGGTCTATGAAAAGACGGCGCTCCTGACCGCGTTGGTCTCCATCTAGAGGGCAAAGGACCTGCAGGCATTGCCGTTGACGAAGCGTGCCTGGAATTTGGGCCGGCTTACTCTCACGTGATCCTGAGACCCCAGCCTGGATGTGTGCCCAAGGTTCCCACCTCTCCATTCAAAGGTGGTGAACCTGCAAGCGCTGCCTTGGAGGAGGCAGACCCAGCCTTGGCACTGCTCTGTCCAGTACGCACCCTCCGTGCTTACGTAGACAGAACGCAGTGTTCAGGATCTCAGACCAGCTCTTTGTCTGTTATGGTGGGAAGCTGAAGGGAAAGGCTCTCTCAAAACAAAGGCTGTCTCACTAGATAGTGGACACCATTGTTTTGGCGTACCAGAAGCAGGGGCGTCCATGCCCCCTTGGGGTCAGGGCTCACTCCACCCGGAGTGTGGCTTCCTCTTGGGCTCTAGAGCATGGGGCTCCGCTAACAGGCATCTGCAGAGCTGCAGGCTGGGCGACACCGTTCATATTCGCCAGATTCTGCAATCTCCGAGTGGAGCCTGTGTCCGATTATGTATTCGCCTCTACAAGTGGCCGGTAAGGACTAGGCTCAGATGTCTTCGCTTGCTCGCCATTCCACTCCACGGACTGGATACGTGCGATATATTCTCAGGGGAGCTTCCCTGGAAGCGCTGAGCTCCTCCAGCACTGTCTACGCTGACACCAGTAGGTCTGCCCTTTCAAGCCCAGACCCTCGTGTCCGGCCAGGTGCCGCCGTGTGCATGGTTCCCCCTCTGGGCGACCCCCACATGTGTATTTCCACCGTAAGCCTCCTGAGCGGGTGTCTTTCCCTTGGCAGGCTTGGCAAGCCTTGCCCCACCTGGGGTTAAAAGTCGACCTTCGGCTGGTACCCCAGAGTTCTTCCATATGCAGCCCCTCCGGTCATATGGGTATTCTTAAGTCCTCCCTACGGGTAGGCAGCTTGGTGCATACTTCTACCTGGAACATGCTTCCCAGTGTACCTTGATATTCCTGTGTTAAATGGGAGTCCTTCGTCCGTACTAGTCTTACGACAGGGAACTTGCACTTATGCAGGGAACTGGAAGACACCCGAGTGGCATGATTATATCGGGACCCCCATTTGTCAGTCACTGAGGTTACTCGGAGTGACTGAACGAAAGGGAACGTCTCGGTTACGTATGTAACCCTCGTTCCCTGAGGAGGGAACGGAGACGTAACGTCCCTCTGCCACATCCCCTATAACGCTGAAACAGCCGGGAGTTCAGTCTTAGCTCCTCAGCAGGTAAACATAATGCGATGTTGCCAGCGTACTGCCTTTTATACCCACGTGGTGGGGCGGAGTTACACATGCAAATTCCGCATGCCCATGCCATTGGCACTGCCATTGGGCATTTTCTAAGATCTCGAAGATGATTGGCTTCTAAGCGAAACCCCCATTCGTCAGTCACTGACGTTACGTCTCCGTTCACTCCTCGGGGAACGAGGGTTACATCCGTAACCGAGACGTTCTGTATATTTTAGTTGTTTTTATTAAAACCCAATAATTTAATTTAATTGAATCCATGTTATTTTGCTCATAGATATTGAAGTCAATGAGACGTAAGATCTTAGCTACCAATCAAGCTTGATTTTCTTGTTACTATTTCAGTAATACAAATTGTACAAACATAGGAAATATTATTTGTCCTGATCAACAGATTAATGTTCCTTAAAGTTTGAAAGATTGATATTTGATGAAGAAATCTGAATTTCAACTCAAAAGACGAGGAGAAATTATAGATAACTGAAATAAATTTGTATAAAGGTTACTTTTACATGATTAAAGGTTCTGTTATAAGTTAATATTTTTGTGTACGAGAAGCAAATCATATTCTTAGATGAATATTCACCCCATTTGAATTAATTATTCCCCAAAATTCATTGTAGCTACAACAGAGAGCGATCAAAGAACACTCTTTATAATGTCTGAAGCTGTCAATCACACTTTGCGAGTGTATCTACACACTTGTCCAAACTGCCGTTATAATGAATGACGCGGTTATGCTCAACAGAAGCTCTTGCTATATTCATATCTATGTCGTGTTTGCTGTTAGTTGTGGTCAAAGCATTTTGTGAGAGAAATAGCGAGATCAACAGACTGCCTGTGTACTCAATGCTCAAAGCAGGAAGAAGACAGGGTTGGCATGACTGGGACTCGTGTTTTTTCAGAACGCTCAGATATAAACAAAATAAATTCGCGCTCACACCGCTCTCAACAACTCAGTAGAATATAACTTTCTCAGCAATCTTTATCGTCTCTCTGGTCCACGAGAGCTCAGTCTGCCTCTCTCTGGCTGGCAGCGCTTGCATGTAGACTTCGCCCAAAACACGCCCCCTCCGCCACATACGGTAATCTAATACTCATTTCAAATGCAAAGATGTCAGCCAATCACAACAGTGGGTGTTTTCACTGAAGTCTCACGGCAGACAGGCCCCTTGAAACCAGAACGCTAATATCAGGAAAGAAAAATGCCTTTTATTTCTAAATTATGACATTTTATGATGTGAAAATCATATTATCAATATAAGTATACATTAGAAAACATTATAAGATATTTAAAAAATCCACGCCATGGGACCTTTAAGCACTATACTCCCGATATAATCACTGAAGGTGTCGGAACTGTATACATCTGCACTTGTTTATGATGAGAGATTTTGTGAGAGTGCTGAATTCAGCAGCGAGAGCGCGCTAATCTGAACAAAACCCTGGCGTTTCAGTGATGACTAATCTGAACGCCTGTTATTGGCCAGTGCATTCATAAGCTCAACAGAATTGTGTTGTGTCTGATTGGTTATAATGCACGTAAAAAAAAATGATGCAACATGAGTAGATCTAAATTTAATGCCACAATTTTTACTTACGCACGCCCCGCCTATGATTTACAGGTAATTAGAGGCTAGACCTTAAAGCTACGAAGAATGTAGAATGATATACCACTACTGCCTAGTTTTAAGATGGATCCAAGGCCATATATGCACTGTATGCAAAATTCAGTTGAATCCGAAGTTTGCAACAAACATGTGAACACACAGATACACTCAATGCAGCTAACCTGTGGTCTGTTGTCTAAGTGCTTTGAAGGAGCTCTTGTCCAGGCCTTTATTTAGCCGCTGTCTGGAAGGAGAAGAGGCTCTGGGCTTACGGCTCAGCTGAAGGCTAGACCAGTGTCCTCTATGATACCTCTGGTACCTCTGTTCAAAATTTGGACGATGGAAAATACGCTCCTCCATAGTTCTGAAAAACCTGAAGCTAAAAAAGGAGAAATAGTCATAATTAATCATTGTGAAACCAAAAGCTAGTCACAAACCATAAAAATGTTAATAAATGAAATGAGATTTCATTTTATTTATTATTAAAAACCCAATTCCAAAAAAGTTGGGACACTGTACACATTGTGGAAAAAAAGAAATGCAATAATTTACAAATCTCATAAACTTATATTTTATTCACAATAGAATATAGATAGCATATCAAGTTTTGAGAGTGAGACATTTTTTAAATGTCATGACAAATTTTGGATTTCATGAGAGCTACACATTCCAAAAGAGTTGGAACAGGTAGCAATAAGAGGCCAGAAAAGTTAAATGTACATATAAGGAACAGCTGGAGCACCAATTTGCAATTTACAGTGGGGCAAAAAAGTATTTAGTAAGCCACCAATTGTGCAAGTTCTCCCACTTAAAGAGATGAGAGAGGCCTGTAATTTTCATCATAGGTACACTTCAACTATGAGATAGAATGAGAAAAAAAATATCCAGAAAATCACATTGTCTGATTTTTAAATAATTTATTTGCAAATTAAATAAGTATTTGGTCACCTACAAAAAAGCAAGACTTCTGTCTCTCACAGACCTGTAACTTCTTCTTTAAGAGGCTTCTCTGTCCTCCACTCATTAACTGTATTAATGGCACCTGTTTGAACTCATTTTCAGTATAAAAGACACCTGTCCACATCCTCAAACAGTCAGACTACAAACTCCTACTAAGACCAAAGAGCTAACAAAGGACACCAGAAACAAAACTGTAGACCTGCACCCGGCTAGGAAGACTGAATCTGTAATATGTAAGCAGCTTGGTGTGAAGAAATCAACTGTGGGAGCAATTATTAGAAAATGGAAGACATACAACACCACTGATAATCTACCTCAATCTGGGGCTCCATGCAAGATCTCACCCTGTGGGGTCAAAATGATCACAAGAACAGAGAAAAAAAAAAATCCCATAACCACACGGTGGGACCTAGTGAATGACCTGCAGAGAGCTGGGACCAAAGTAACAAAGGCCACCATCAGTAACACACTACGCCGCCAGGGACTCAAATCCTGAAGTGCCAGACGTGTCCCCCTGCTTAGGCCAGTACATGTCCGGGCCCGTCTGAAGTTTTCTAGAGAGCATTTGGATGATCCAGAAGAGGATTGGGAGAATGTCATATGGTCAGATGAAACCAAAATATAACTTTTTGGTAAAAACTCAACTTGTCGTGTTTGGAGGAGAAAGAATGCTGAGTTGCACCACACCTACTGTGAAGCATGGGCATCATGGTCTGGGGCTGTTTTTCTGCAAAGGGACCTGGACGACTGATCTGTGTAAAGGAAAGAATGAATGAATGGGGCCATGTATCGTGCGATTTTGAGTAAAACCCTCCTTCCATCAGCAAGTGCATTGAAGATGAAACGTGACAGTGTCTTTCAGCATGACAATGATCCCAAACACACCGCCCGGGCAACGAAGGAGGGGCTTCACAAGAAGCATTTCAAGGTCCTGGAGTGGCCTAGCCAGTCTCCAGATCTCAACACTATTGAAAATCTTTGGAGGGAGTTGAAAATCTGTGTTGAAATGTGAAATTTTGAAATTATTTATTCATGGAAAGCCCCTTGAGATGCAGCATCTCATTTTCAAGGGGGACCAAGAACATACAACAGATACAGTGCACTCAATACAATACAAAACAAACAAAACATTACAAGACAAATCTGCTCAAAGATCCCCCTACCCTCCCAGGACCATTTCAGAGTCTGCAGGGTATACAAATGTTTACAAAGACAGTTGTTTCAGGAACCATAAATATTACAAAAACTGCCCAGTAGCAGCACCAAAACATCCCTGCTTTAGAGGAGATCTGAATGGAGGAATGGGCCAAACTACCACCAACAGTGTGGAAAACCCTGTGGAGACTTTTGTTATTGACCAAATACTTATTTTCCACCATCATTTGCAAATACATTCTTTAAAAATCAGACAGTGTGATTTGATTTTCGGATTTTTTTCTTCTCATTCTGTCTCTCATAGTTGAAGTGTACCTATGATGAAAATTACACGCCTCTCATATCTTTTAAAGTGGGAGAACTTGCACAATTGGTGGCTAACTAAAAATACTTTTTTGCCCACTGTATTAGGTCAATTGGCAACATGATTGGGTATAAAAAGAGCCTATCAGAGTGGCAGTGTCTCTCAGAAGTCAAGTAATTCCTCCAATGCAGTGGCCAAAAATAGTGGAGCAATATCAGGAAAGAGTTTCTCAGAGAAAAATTGCAAAGAGTTTGAATTCAGATAATCTGGAACAATCTCTGTGCGTAAGGGTCAAGGCTGGATAACCATACTGGTTGCCCATGATCTTGGAAATCACAACATGGGCTCAGGAATACTTCCAGAAAACAATCCACCGTACCATTCGCCATTGCCGGCTAAAACTCTATTGGTCAAAAAAGAAGCCATATCTAAACATGATCCAGAAGCGCAGGCGTTTCTCTGGTTCAAGGCTCATTTAAAATGGACTGTGGCAAAGTGGAAAACTGTTCTGTTGTAAGACGAATCAAAATGTGAAGTTCTTTTTGGAAAACTGGGATGCCATGTCATCCGGACTAAAAAGAACAAGGACAACCCAAGTTGTTCTCAGCGCTCAGTTCAAAAGGCTGCATCTCTGATGGTATGGGATTGCATGAGTGTGTGTGTCATGGGCAGCTTTCACATCTGGAAAGGCACCATCAATGCTGAAATGTATATCCAAGTTCTTGAACAACATATGTTCCCATCCTGACGACATCTCTTTCAGGGAAGACCTTGCATTTTCCAACCACATGCCAGACCACATACTGCATCAATTACAACATAGAAGAAGGATCCGTAGAAGGAGGATCCGCATGTGTAGTAGTAGGCTAGATCCTGGTAGCTATTAATGAGGTGTTAAAATCCTCATGAAATAAAAATTTACCCTATTTAGGTTTGAAAAAGCTTAACCCTCTCCTCCAGCCGTTACTCTGTTATGAGCAAAAGATGGAGAGGAGGAGCGCAGAGGTAAAACCCTGCCCTCTATTCAATATTACCTTTCACTTGGAAATACGTCACAGCACTGAAGAAAACTCACTTGCAACTTCCGGTTCACTGGGACTTTAAAGGTATAGTTCACCCCAAAATGAAAAATGTATCATCATTTACTTACCCTTAAGTGGTTAATGGATATTTAGAATTGCATAAGTGCTACTACTAAGAGTGCAATGTCAATACAGCCTGATTTACATTTTGCATAAGCTTAATTTTTGTCTATAAACTATATATAAAAAAGGTACCAAAATGAATGTTGGTAACATTAGTTTGACTAAACAGCAATGACTAAAACTTTTGTCAACTAAAACTCGACTAAAACTATGAAAGACAAAATTACTAAAATGTGACTAAGACTAATTAGCATAAAGACTAATGAAGTCTAAGAGTAAAACAAAAATGGCTGTCAAAATGAACATAGCCTTGTATTGTTTCGAGATGTGGTTCGGTTGGGCTTCAGGTGACCCGAAACCTTCTCGATCCTGGTACATACGTTTATAAATATCTTCTAATTAAAACAACAATACTAAATATTAAATAAAATAAAAAACTTTTTTTTTTTTTTTCAGAGGAACTTTGTGTAGTTAAGTGAGGGCAATCATTCCCTAACTCAAATGAGAGGAGTTGGACTCTGTAAACTCTTCTCTGTCGGACTTAGTTAACATTGTTTTAGTATTTTTCCCTCACTGAATATTGTCTTTATCTTCTGTGTTCTCTAAGCATACAAATCAGAAAAAAAATATAAAGATAAAGAATAGGCCTACACAAATGCCAAGTGAAACCTTTAAATACATCAGGTATTGTTACAAGCACGCCAGGATCCACCCTCTCCAGCCACAACGATCACGGTCACCAGAGTACTGATTGCACGCACCTGCACCTTGGATTCAACTTGCTATCACTCACCTCTTCCGCTCCATATCCTGGTTGTGTTCGATAAACTCTGTGTATCACTATCTCCAGTTATCCGTGTCCTCTCTGTTTGTAACAGAAGACCAGACCAACACCGCACACACCAAGATGAGCACCCCAGATCCATTCCAAGAGCTCGTTGACGTGGTTCGGTGAGCTCTTCCCAGCAGCGCACCTGCACCTTCCCCAGTGAGCACTTCCGGAAACAACACGGCTTGACCAGCGCCCTACTCTGGTTCGACGGAGGATTGCAACGTCTTTCTGCTTCAATGCACGCTGGTCCTGGAGACGCAGCCACACTTGTATCCACATGATCGCGCCAAGGTGGCGTTCATCATTTCACAGCTAGCTGGTAGAGCGCTGCGATGGGAGGAATCCTTGTGGGCCAACGACACAGTCCTGTGATCCAGACCCTATCCGGTTTCATCACACAGTTTAAGGAGGTCTTGCTTCTACGGACTCACCTGAATACTTACCTGTGTCTCCTTGTCTCCCGAAGTGTCTCCTTGTCTTGTCTACTGGCTCCCGGTCTCCATCGCTCCATCATTCCAGTCTCCAGATCCGCCAAACTCCTACAACAGAGACGTACTGTATTACCCTTGTGTCACCCTCCTTGGATTCAACTTGCCATCACTCACCTCTTCCGCTCCATATCCTGGTTGTGTTCAATAAACTCTGTGTTTCACTGTCACGAGTTATCCGTGTCCTCTCTGTTTGTAACAGGTATAGATCATGTGTATGATTCAGTGTGGATCCGTACTCACATAACAAACGAAATATAAAACACAACCCTGCCTCATTTCATTTACATAAAAAAAATATTAAATATATTTTTGTTTGGTTAAGGCAATACATGTGTAAGAGTTTAGTCCACTGATGGGTCAAGCGTAGTGAACCCAAATGCAGTTCTTTATTAACCAAATTCAAAATCACGTACATAAAACAAAGACTTGACAAAACAATGCCGTAACGGCTTGACAAAAGATACAACTCAACAACAGTGGGTACAACCTCAATAACAGACCAAGACTATGGCAAACTAGGGCTTAAATACACAAAGACGGAGGACTAGACAAGACACACCTGTGAACAATGATCAACCAATAAAGCAATGACAACATGACACAACAGAACACAAGACCAGGGAGCACATGGCAGGATCACATGACAAACCAGGAAGTGCATGACAACAACACGACTGTGAACATGATAAACTTAAAAACATGAAACATGAACCAACACCTAAACACCCTGTGACAACATGTGCATATGATTATTATTGTAATCAAATAATGGCATAAAACAGAACCCAGTCTCTTTTTGTTAAATATCAGTTTATGCGTGATCAATATTAGCCCTTAAAAAGGTATAAGAAGCTATTCAATAAATAAAGCAAACAATTCACTCAAACATACAAAGTCAGCGCTAGCTACAACTCTGTAAAGTTACATATCCTAAAAAAATAAAGTTATGAAACATCACTTTGCCCTCAGCCAAAATGATCTGGCAGGGAACAATGATAGATTCATGAGAGCAAAGATCGGCCGTTAGATGAGTTCACTCCAATTAAAAATGTTCTAGTGACTGATCACATCTAAATTTTTTAGTTGGACAAATTGAATTTCTGTAAATTAAATTGCATCAATTCACAAAATTCAATTTGGCCAACTGAAAAATTTAGATGTGATCAGTCACTAGAACATTTTCAATTGGAGACCTGATTTTTTTTACAGTGTTATATCTGAGACATCAGAGCCAGATCGAGTGTTTATGTCTGATCTATTGTTAATTAAAGTTGGGTTAACTTCTTCTACTGTACCGGCCATGACAGATGCACTAAAATGATTTATCTCAAGAGCCTGCAGGCTGTATTAACCTGGATTTTTGACATATTCTTACCGAGAGCGGAAATGCTTCGCCTCAAACCTGGGCCGATAGAGGCGGGTGTACCGCGAGGGACTCCTTATTCTCTGGATAGACCTTCTGTTGTTCTGAAATATATACAAATACTGCTCTAAATGACATTCAGAAATGCAACTGAAGATCATCAACTGAATCATCACGTTTGTAATAGTACAAACACACACTATGGTACATGGATACATTAAAGGGTTCACCCAAAAACTTGAATTCTGTCATTAATTCACTGTATTGAGGCGGACACAGACGAGATGAGATTGATGAATAAACAGAGGTGTCAAGTAACGGTACAAATACTTCGTTACCTTACTTAAGTAGAAATTTTGGGTATCTATACTTTATTGGAGTAATTATTTTTCAGCCTACTTTTTACTTCTACTCCTTACATTTTTGCGTAATTATCTGTACTTTCTACTCCTTACTTTTTTTAAATAGCCTCGTTACTCCTTTTTTTTTAGCTTGTTTGTTAAAAAAAACTATGCAGATAAATCGCGTCATCCGGATAGTGTGAATTTGACTGTGGTTGGATGAGAAGAAGTGTAAACATATACCATTCCAACACCCTATTGGTTACCACGAGATCCATCGCGCCCGCAAAGTGTTCAGAGCACAAATCACTCACGGTGTTGCCAGATTGGGCGGGTTCAGCGGATGAGCACGCACGTTCAGCCAATCAGCGATCAGCAGGCAGCAGGCGCTCATTCAGATCATGACAGCCAGGTTTTTAGCGCGATAACTCCGTATAGCTGACTGTATATTCAAGAGATCGCTATGCTAAAGTGGCATATATATATATAAGTAGGCTACAGTAAGCTGTATCTACAGTAAAGAGTGGGAGAGTGAACCAACTCTCAAGCGAGGATTACACCTGTGACTCGAAGACTCTGTATAAATATAATCATGACTCCTGTCCATCATCATATACACACTCAGGACATCTGCAACCCCAACAGCTGCTGAAAGAGGTTAGAATCAACAATTCATCAGCTTTGACTGGGCTAAGTGTTCTACTTCACGAATGTACTGTCATTTTGTCAGAGCAAAGCTAAGCGCATTGTTGTTATTTTTTATTTGCGGATTATTGTACAGTATCGCACATTTTGGCAGTGGTGTGTTAATAACGTGTGAAATGCCTGTCAATTACGGTGCTTTTTCCGATCTTTTATATTAGGCACTTTTTGCACTTAAAGTGGCTAATTCAATGATATTACATTATTTTCCCAGTTAAAGTTTTTTTTTTTTTTTTTGGCGGGCTGATTTTGGTGAGCTTTGAGCCCTGCACGGGCTTCAGTTCTAGGCCCTAGCCGGTCCGAGTCCGACTGGAGCCTGTGTTTAGTTTGTTTTTGAATCCTCCTTATGACACACTGCTGCAGTCATTGAAACAGTTCAGCTTTGTTTTTAATGTCAAAGTAGTTATATTTCGTTCGTTTCTTTATTAAGTTCATTTAGAAAAATGTTTGGATATTTTTAGTTTTTTAAATTAAAGTTTTTATTTTTTTAAAGTGACAACCAAGCAGTTAGTGGTCGACAGTGAGTTACACAATCTAAACAAATAAAATAAAAATAAAACATGCTGGTTGTCTTATCTTACACCTCTCCGGAAATGAATAGCTATAAATCGATGCTGCGAGTTCACCAAAAGATATGAGCTGCATTTTATTCATAATCATCTCATTTCAAGATCAAATATGACAAAAAGCGAGCTAAGCACTAGTAAGATCATTTAGTCTCATTCATTTTATTGAAGATGATTATGAGTGTGTCTCAATCTGCTCCCTAGTTCAGTAGTCAGGGCACTGATCTGGGATCAGCCTATTGACTTATGTCCTGATCAGTGCCTGACTACTGAACTAGGGAGCTGATTGAGACACACGCCATGTGTTTTTGAGCATCTAAGACTTATTTTTAGTTTCACTATGGCCGTTTGAGTGTTGAGTGTAGGCTACTCATTTGTGGCGACGCATGTTGCAGTAACGCCCGTCGGATCTGGCTACAAAAAGCCTATAACACGCTCTCACTCGTTTATCTTTTAACAATTTGCCAGGAGTGAAATTTACATATGTGGTTTAAACAACCAGATGCATTTATACTTGTCCAGTTTTGTCTGAAATGTTTTGTAGACCACCTTCTGAATTGGTTTGTTTGAGTGAACGCTCCTGATACTGCTGCTGGTGCGGCCGGACTCTGAACACTGTGTGAGTCAGTTTTGACAATCGCCTATATCGCCTAATAATGGCCTAATAGCCTATCATGGTCTCATGCTGTTTCCACCAGCGCAGCACATCTCTCACTGTTTCTTTTAATTACTAAAATAAATATAAAATGAAGGAGAAGCCTAAAAAGGGCCCGAAGCCAGGCCCGCGTTTGAGGTATGACATGAAAAATTGGCGAAGCCCGGCCATAGGGCGTTAAAAAGTCGGGTCCGTCAGGCTCGGGCAGAAATGTAGGGCTCTAAATCGACCCAATCTGGCAACACTGATTACACATGTAGCCTACATTTACATTCCAAAAGGTAATTGATAACATGCCCCGAAGTTTAATGTTTTGCACCATTACAATACATATAGGTAACTAGTCATCATATCTTCCGCTTGATGAAACACATGTTAATGCTCAGCAGTACACATATATGGTATATTTGCATTGTACTAAAATGCATTCATTTTCAATGGGTATATATGCGGCCTGAACAGGTAGCCTAGTGCATCCCAAATTTTTCAACATTAATATTTTATTACAACATTATAGTAATTATGGCCTTTAGAAAAATGCTTTTGAGGAGGTGGGGTAGTGCACTATAGACCCTGTCTGTAATGCACTGTAGGCCCCTGCGGCCTAAGCTTTTGTCCTTAATGGCATTTGTTCTCCTTACATTACTTTTACTTTTATACTTTAAGTAGTTTTAAAACCAGTACTTTTATACTTTTACTTAAGTAAAAAGCTTGAGTTGATACTTCAACTTCTTTAGAAGTATTTTTAAACCCTAGTATCTATACTTCTACTTGAGTAATGAATGTGAGTACTTTTGACACCTCTGTGAATAAAGTGTGTGTGTGCACACTAAAGTATTCTCAGCTCTTCATCACATTAAGGCTGGAGTCACATGGGCTACTTTAACCACGTCTTTACTTCCTTTCTGGCCCTTGAAAGTGTTCATTGCTGTCTTTGGAGGGTCAGAGAGTTCATCAGGAATATCTTCATCTGTGTCTGAAGATGAACAAAGGGCTGATGGGTTTTGACACACATGAGAAATTAATGACAGGATTTAGACTTTTGGGCGTTTAAGACATTGTGATTAAACTTAACTACACACAGTATTCATCAACGGTGCTGTGTTTTAATGTAGCAATTCCACTATGTAATGTAAAATTCTCATCCTACAGCATTCATCAAACTGAGGTTAGGCCTTTAGACTGTCTTTTCTAACTGATCCTTGCCAGAATCCCCAAACTTCTTACATATTTAATGATGGTGTGGTCTCTTGTCTCCTAACATGAGGCAGCTCAGCTGTAAATATGATTACTAATGGATTGTTTGGTTGCATGTGTCTAAAGCGAATGCGAGCGTCTCGCTTTTGCTTGTCTTACTTAGTATTTTTGTCTTTTTTTCTGTCTAAACATCTACAAATTCATAAAACAAGAAGCATTTACTAGATAAGCAAACATTATTGTCTTCTTGGAAAAAATAACTAAAAATGAAGTGACTTTTTTGCTTAAAATAAGCAAAATAATCTGCCAATGGGGTAAGCAAAATAATCTCAATTCAAACAGAAAACAATATTATTTTGCTTACCCCATTGGCAGATTATTTTGCTTATTTTAATTCATTTTGAGTTTATTTTCCCCGAAAAGAAGACAAAAACCTTTGCTTGTCTAGTAAATGCTTCTTAATGTAAGAATATTTGGACTGGAAACAAGACAAAATACCAAGTAAAACTTATTATAAAGCATTTATTTATCTTTGTTAGGTTAATTTCAACATTTACTAATACATTATTAAAATCTTGTTAACATTAGTTAATGCACTGTGAACTAACATGATTAAACCATGAACAGATGGATTTTTATTAATTAACGTTAACAAAGATTAACAAATACAGTAACAAATGTATTGTTCATGGATAGTTCATGTTAGTTCATATATTAACTAATGTTAACTAATGAAACCTTATTGTAAAGTGTTACTGAATATTTGTAAATGGCGAAAAGGAAGTTGGACCGAAGTTGGACATATATATATATATATATATATATATATATATATATATATATATATATATATATATATATATATATACAAATACTGTAACCTACCAGAAGTGTTTTCCCCCATGTTCCAATGCTGTATTAAGATCCAAACTGACTGACTACAGGTGGGATTTTACAGTTTTCATCTGTAGTTAGCCAGTCTAGCCAGTAGGAACAGCAAACCTTTTTTTCTGGAAATAATAATTTACTGTGAATAGCCTACATTGCAACATTTCACGAGTAGTTAGTCATACTAATTGGAAAAATACTACAGGATTTGGAATCTGAAAATATCAAATGGTTTTAAATGTTAAAAATAATTGTAATTAAATCAAACGTTTTAGCGCAGTTGGAGTAATTGGTGGACGTTCCCTAAGGCATCATGTCTCGTACAGTAGGCGAATTAATGTTTCATGTCAATATACAGTGGTTGCACTGTTAAAACCTATCGTGGTGTTGATATCTGTGTAAGACTAGCTTCATCTGCCTCTGCAGTAGATCACCCTTCTTCGGTTTGATTGATCTGTTAGTGTTCATGAACTAAACAGGAAGTTATAATATAGACTGAAGTGACTGACGCGCAAATGTCAAACTCCCTACAGTCGCAATAACAAACAGCTGAAGTCACACAGCTACTAAACATCATGTCCTGTTTCTGTGTCCATATTTAATGGGCAGTTTGATTATGAACCCTCGAGCAGCTGCCCCGGAGCTTTAATGATCATTTATCTACAGGTGTTCATGTTATCGATCATACCGTTTTACTGCAGTGACCGGGATCTCCTGCATGCCTGTCCATCCTGGCCGAGGTTTTCCCCTTGGATTCCTCGATTATTGTGTTTTCTGAACATGAACTCGAGCCCCGCGTTTACCAACTGAACTTTCACTTTCACTTTCACTTTCTGTTTTAGCTGTCGCTGCTGTCAGTTGCATCGTGTGTGTGTGTGTGTGTGTGTGTGTGTGTGTGTGTGTGCGCGTGTGTGTGCGCGCGTGTGTGTGTGTGTGTGTGCGTGTGTGTGTGTGTGTGCGGCATGCTGTTCATTTCCCTTCCAGTGCAAACACATTTGTTTTTCTGTTTCCTGACAAGGTCTGGCATAATCTTTTGTGACACGTTCTGTTTGTGCTTTAAAAAAATAAAAATTAATTAAAAACAAAAAAGTTTTTGTTTTTGTTGTTGCTGTTGTCTGGTCTCATTTAAATATCCAAATATCACAGTTTTATGTTGAGTGAGTGACCTTATGCTTCCAGCTTAGGTTAATATACACGTTTTTCAATTCATTCAATCATGTCATGTTGTGAATCTAATCCTGTGAGGAAATCTGAAAGGCACTTTCAATGAAAACAGGTAATAACAATTACTAATAATAACAGTTAATTACATTTATACAACAAAAGTTTGGAACATTTTGTAAAATGCAATAAAACAAGAATCTGTGAAATTGTATTCACTGTCTTGAAACTTTATTTAACTGACAAAGTACAACGATTTCCTATGTTTTGACTCACCAACTTAATTGTATTTTTTATTTATAAACAGATTTTGATTTTGATGATGTAACACAAATAAAAGAATGAAGATAATGTAAAATGCCACAAATCTAATAATATAAGATTAGTCCTAGTTATGCTGGCTGGAAAACATGCCTCGGCTCAAATCAAAATGTGTTCATTTACGTTGAAATTACTAGCCATATTTTCATTGTACCCCTGTCAGTTAAATAAAGGTTCAAGAGATTCATAAAAATAATAATAATCACAGATTCTTGCATTTTATTGCACTTTTTTATCATCTAAACTTCTGGAAATGGGGTTGTAAATCCAGTAGAATCTGAAATGCAGACAGTCTTTATGTAGAATTTCATATTCTTATTTTGGGAATTATTAAAACCCATTATTCAAAGAGATGACATTGGCCATGGAAAGGGATTATTTTCTCATAATTTAAACCCATCAAATGTAACATGCAACAGATCATTGCTGTTTTAAATATGTGCCACTAGATGGCAGCGTTAGGTAAAGCCCTTTGGTTTTGGTTATATCTGAAACACTATCACACATCTTCCACACATCTGATTAGGGTTGCCACCTTCAGTGTGCCAAAATAAGCGACACCCATTGACGACCCACACCAACCCCACCCCCCCAAAAAATATTGTATAAATGATAGAAATAAATAATATGTCATGAAATGGCTCAATAATAAAACATAAGAAAACATGAGATCAAGTATGTGAACTTGCAACAGAGCAGGTTTTATATTATTTTACATTTGATTTTTATTTATTTCTAAAGAACTCTAAAATTAACATTCTGTCATCATTTACTCACCCTCAAGTTGTTCAGAACATGTGGACATTTCTTTGTTATGTTGAACACATAGGAAGACTCCTACTGTGGAAGTCAATGGTGCCCCTAAAGCAGCCTGGGTACAAACTTTCTTCAAAATATCTTCACTTGTGTTCAGTAGAACAAAGAAAATCATAACAGGTTTGAAACATCATGAGGGCGAGTAAATGATGACAGAATTTTTATTTTTGGCTGAACTGTCCCTTTAAGCAGTCATTCTGAACCAGTTATCACTTTTTTGAATTTCAAAAATGTTTATTTTTTGTATTAATTTACTTAAATTATGACTATATTATCATGTAATTATTTGTCCCGTTTTTATCTAAATATTTTTTTTAAATGTCAAACTTTATATGACAGGACTATTTATTAGGTATGATAATAGCCTAGTTAAATTATAAATTATATTAATAATAACATTTATTAGGCTATAATTTATTAATTAACCTGTCTAAAAAATGTATGGAATATTATATTAAATACATTATCCATAAAAAAACCCAATAGGCCTACCTTTAGAAGCAGGGATGCGTGTGTCATAGACCGGTCTATGGCTGTCGCTTTAAGAGACAGTCTGAGCAACACAAATGCTTCTCATAAAGTGTGCAGTTGGCCTGAGGTTCATCATGAGTTACTGGACAAACCCATTGATACCTTTTTGATATTTAGTTCTATATCTGGAGATTCTCTTGCGTTCAAACGGTGGACGCGAAGCAAGCTTGACATGTTTTTAAAAACCACGCAAGTTTACAGGCACAGCGCATCTCCTCTAGACTCCGCCGCTATGGCAACAAAGCCGCTAAAGCAATCACGCACAAACAAGTTCCTGTACTACTTATTATCAAATGGATATCTTTATATTTGCTATCAGTATTCTACACACTGCTAAATCCGTATTTGTTTATTGAACTACGTGTGGACCTATGTAAAATACGGGACAAATCGCGTCCCGTATTGCTTTGATACGAGACGCGTCATTTTGCTTGTAAATATGGGACGATTCCGTATTTTATGGGACGGGTGGCAACCCAACATCTAATCCTATTTAATTAGTCCTTGATTTGCTAGATTTTGCTGACTCTGTGTCTTATGAATCCAAGTTTTTGAAACGATTATTGAACACTATTATATTTAGTTGTTGATGTTGTAGCTGCAGTGGCCCAGGTGGGATTCCAGAAAGCAGGTTATGGGACAGATCTGGGTGTGGGTTAGGGTTAGTGGATAACGGAGGTCACTTTAAGGATATGTGAGTAGCCATAGCTCATGATCCAGGGTTAGTCTGCTTCAGAGAAATTCAGATATGTGTTATATAATTAATATAGTTATATTAATATAAATAAATGTGTTATATAGTTACAGTTATAATATAGCCTACAAAATTATATACACATTTTAAAGTCATTATTCAGCCAAAACTGACTATTTTATGACACTTTTTATGTTAATCTAAAACCCAAATAATCATTGTGTCCAATACCATACCCATTTTAGCAGACAGGGATAGCCTGACCGCACAGGCCGGGCATTATAAAACTCTGCAGGAGATGTATAAAAAACCAAAACCCAACCAAGATTCTGTCTCATTCAGTAAAGGCACAGCTGGACAGATGTGTTTTGTGTCTGGACGTACAGTGGCACAGTGCTCATTCAGTAAATGCACAGCTGGACAGATGTGTTTTGAGTCTGGACGTACAGTGGCAGTGTTTATTCAGTAAAGGCACAGCTGGACAGATGTGTTTTGAGTCTGGACGTACAGTGGCACAGAGCTCATTCAGTAAAGGCACAGCTGGACAGATGTGTTTGACTCTGGACGTACAGTGGCACAGTGCTCATTCAGTAAAGGCACAGCTGGACAGATGTGTTTTGAGTCTGGACGTACAGTGGCACAGTGCTCATTCAGTAAAGGCACAGCTGGACAGATGTGTTTTGAGTCTGGATGTACAGTGGCACAGTGCTCATTCAGTAAAGGCACAGCTGGACAGATGTGTTTTGAGTCTGGACGTACAGTGGCACAGAGCTCATTCAGTAAAGGTGCAGCTGGACAGATGTGTTTGAGTCTGGGCGTACAGTGCCACAGTGCTCATTCAGTAAAGGCACAGCTGGACAGATGTGTTTTGAGTCTGGGCGTACAGTGGCACAGTGCTCATTCAGTAAAGGCACAGCTGGACAGATGTGTTTTGAGTCTGGACGTACAGTGGCACAGAGCTCATTCAGTAAAGGCACAGCTGGACAGATGTGTTTTGAGTCTGGACGTACAGTGCCACAGTGCTCATTCAGTAAAGGCACAGCTGGACAGATGTGTTTTGAGTCTGGACGTACAGTGGCACAGAGCTCATTCAGTAAAGGCACAGCTGGACAGATGTGTTTTGAGTCTGGACGTACAATGGCACAGTGCTCATTCAGTAAAGGCACAGCTGGACAGATGTGTTTTGAGTCTGGACGTACAGTGGCACAGTGCTCATTCAGTAAAGGCACAGCTGGACAGATGTGTTTTGAGTCTGGATGTACAGTGGCACAGAGCTCATTCAGTAAAGGCACAGCTGGACAGATGTGTTTTGAGTCTGGACGTACAGTGGCACAGTGCTCATTCAGTAAAGGCACAGCTGGACAGATGTGTTTTGAGTCTGGGACGTACAGTGGCACAGAGCTCATTCAGTAAATGCACAGCTGGACAGATGTGTTTTGAGTCTGGATGTACAGTGGCACAGTGCTCATTCAGTAAAGGCACAGCTGGACAGATGTGTTTTGAGTCTGGACGTACAGTGGCACAGTGCTCATTCAGTAAATGCACAGCTGGACAGATGTGTTTTGAGTCTGGACGTACAATGGCACAGTGCTCATTCAGTAAATGCACAGCTGGACAGATGTGTTTTGAGTCTGGGACGTACAGTGGCACAGTGCTCATTCAGTAAATGCACAGCTGGACAGATGTGTTTTGAGTCTGGGCGTACAATGGCACAGTGCTCATTCAGTAAATGCACAGCTGGACAGATGTGTTTTGAGTCTGGGACGTACAATGGCACAGTGCTCATTCAGTAAATGCACAGCTGGACAGATGTGTTTTGAGTCTGGACGTACAGTGGCACAGTGCTCATTCAGTAAATGCACAGCTGGACAGATGTGTTTTGAGTCTGGACGTACAGTGGCAGTGTTTATTCAGTAAAGGCACAGCTGGACAGATGTGTTTTGAGTCTGGACGTACAGTGGCACAGTGCTCATTCAGTAAAGGCACAGCTGGACAGATGTGTTTTGAGTCTGGACGTACAGTGGCAGTGTTTATTCAGTAAATGCACAGCTGGACAGATGTGTTTTGAGTCTGGACGTACAGTGGCAGTGTTTATTCAGTAAATGCACAGCTGGACAGATGTGTTTTGAGTCTGGACGTACAGTGGCACAGTGCTCATTCAGTAAAGGCACAGCTGGACAGATGTGTTTTGAGTCTGGACGTACAGTGGCACAGTGCTCATTCAGTAAAGGCACAGCTGGACAGATGTGTTTTGAGTCTGGTACAGTGGCACAGTGCTCATTCAGTAAAGGCACAGCTGGACAGATGTGTTTTGAGTCTGGACGTACAGTGGCACAGAGCTCATTCAGTAAAGGCACAGCTGGACAGATGTGTTTTGAGTCTGGACGTACAATGGCACATAGCTCATTCAGTAAAGGCACAGCTGGACAGATGTGTTTTGAGTCTGGACGTACAGTGGCACAGTGCTCATTCAGTAAATGCACAGCTGGACAGATGTGTTTTGAGTCTGGATGTACAGTGGCACAGTGCTCATTCAGTAAAGGCACAGCTGGACAGATGTGTTTTGAGTCTGGACGTACAATGGCACATAGCTCATTCAGTAAAGGCACAGCTGGACAGATGTGTTTTGAGTCTGGACGTACAGTGGCACAGTGCTCATTCAGTAAATGCACAGCTGGACAGATGTGTTTTGAGTCTGGACGTACAGTGGCACAGTGCTCATTCAGTAAATGCACAGCTGGACAGATGTGTTTTGAGTCTGGGCGTACAGTGGCACAGTGCTCATTCAGTAAATGCACAGCTGGACAGATGTGTTTTGAGTCTGGACGTACAGTGGCAGTGCTCATTCAGTAAAGGCACAGCTGGACAGATGTGTTTTGAGTCTGGATGTACAGTGGCACAGAGCTCATTCAGTAAAGGCACAGCTGGACAGATGTGTTTTGAGTCTGGACGTACAGTGGCAGTGTTTATTCAGTAAATGCACAGCTGGACAGATGTGTTTTGAGTCTGGATGTACAGTGGCACAGTGCTCATTCAGTAAAGGCACAGCTGGACAGATGTGTTTTGAGTCTGGATGTACAGTGGCACAGTGCTCATTCAGTAAAGGCACAGCTGGACAGATGTGTTTTGAGTCTGGGCGTACAGTGGCACAGAGCTCATTCAGTAAATGCACAGCTGGACAGATGTGTTTTGAGTCTGGACATACAGTGGCACAGTGCTCATTCAGTAAATGCACAGCTGGACAGATGTGTTTTGAGTCTGGGCGTACAGTGGCACAGTGCTCATTCAGTAAAGGCACAGCTGGACAGATGTGTGTTGAGTCTGGACATACAGTGGCACAGTGCTCATTCAGTAAAGGCACAGCTGGACAGATGTGTTTTGAGTCTGGACGTACAGTGGCACAGAGCTCATTCAGTAAATGCACAGCTGGACAGATGTGTTTTGAGTCTGGACGTACAGTGGCACAGAGCTCATTCAGTAAATGCACAGCTGGACAGATGTGTTTTGAGTCTACGTACAGTGGCACAGTGCTCATTCAGTAAAGGCACAGTTGGACAGATGTGTTTTGAGTCTGGGTACAGTGGCACAGTGCTCATTCAGTAAAGGCACAGTTGGACAGATGTGTTTTGAGTCTGGCGTACAGTGGCACAGAGCTCATTCAGTAAATGCACAGCTGGACAGATGTGTTTTGAGTCTGGGCGTACAGTGGCACAGTGCTCATTCAGTAAATGCACAGCTGGACAGATGTGTTTTGAGTCTGACGTACAGTGGCACAGAGCTCATTCAGTAAAGGCACAGCTGGACAGATGTGTTTTGAGTCTGGACGTACAGTGGCACAGTGCTCATTCAGTAAATGCACAGCTGGACAGATGTGTTTTGAGTCTGGACGTACAGTGGCACAGAGCTCATTCAGTAAAGGCACAGCTGGACAGATGTGTTTTGATTCTACAGTGGCACAGTGCTCATTCAGTAAAGGCACAGCTGGACAGATGTGTTTTGAGTCTGGACGTACAGTGGCACAGTGCTCATTCAGTAAAGGCACAGCTGGACAGATGTGTTTTGATTCTGCGTACAGTGGCACAGTGCTCATTCAGTAAAGGCACAGCTGGACAGATGTGTTTTGAGTCTGGACGTACAGTGGCAGTGTTTATTCAGTAAAGGCACAGCTGGACAGATGTGTTTTGAGTCTGGACGTACAGTGGCACAGTGCTCATTCAGTAAAGGCACAGCTGGACAGATGTGTTTTGAGTCTGGACGTACAGTGGCACAGTGTTTATTCAGTAAATGCACAGCTGGACAGATGTGTTTTGAGTCTGGATGTACAGTGGCACAGTGCTCATTCAGTAAAGGCACAGCTGGACAGATGTGTTTTGAGTCTGGATGTACAGTGGCACAGTGCTCATTCAGTAAAGGCACAGCTGGACAGATGTGTTTTGAGTCTGGACGTACAGTGGCACAGAGCTCATTCAGTAAAGGCACAGCTGGACAGATGTGTTTTGAGTCTGGACATACAGTGGCACAGTGCTCATTCAGTAAATGCACAGCTGGACAGATGTGTTTTGAGTCTGGACGTACAGTGGCACAGTGCTCATTCAGTAAAGGCACAGCTGGACAGATGTGTGTTGAGTCTGGACATACAGTGGCACAGTGCTCATTCAGTAAAGGCACAGCTGGACAGATGTGTTTTGAGTCTGGGCGTACAGTGGCACAGAGCTCATTCAGTAAAGGCACAGCTGGACAGATGTGTTTTGAGTCTGGGCGTACAATGGCACATAGCTCATTCAGTAAAGGCACAGCTATACAGATGTGTTTTGAGTCTGGACGTACAGTGGCACAGTGCTCATTCAGTAATGCACAGCTGGACAGATGTGTTTTGAGTCTGGATGTACAGTGGCACAGTGCTCATTCAGTAAAGGCACAGCTGGACAGATGTGTTTTGAGTCTGGACGTACAATGGCACATAGCTCATTCAGTAAAGGCACAGCTGGACAGATGTGTTTTGAGTCTGGACGTACAGTGGCACAGTGCTCATTCAGTAAATGCACAGCTGGACAGATGTGTTTTGAGTCTGGGCGTACAATGGCACAGTGCTCATTCAGTAAATGCACAGCTGGACAGATGTGTTTTGAGTCTGGACGTACAGTGGCACAGTGCTCATTCAGTAATGCACAGCTGGACAGATGTGTTTTGAGTCTGGACGTACAGTGGCAGTGTTTATTCAGTAAAGGCACAGCTGGACAGATGTGTTTTGAGTCTGGATGTACAGTGGCACAGAGCTCATTCAGTAAAGGCACAGCTGGACAGATGTGTTTTGAGTCTGGACGTACAGTGGCAGTGTTTATTCAGTAAATGCACAGCTGGACAGATGTGTTTTGAGTCTGGACGTACAGTGGCACAGTGCTCATTCAGTAAAGGCACAGCTGGACAGATGTGTTTTGAGTCTGGACGTACAGTGGCACAGTGCTCATTCAGTAAAGGCACAGCTGGACAGATGTGTTTTGAGTCTGGACGTACAGTGGCACAGAGCTCATTCAGTAAATGCACAGCTGGACAGATGTGTTTTGAGTCTGGACATACAGTGGCACAGTGCTCATTCAGTAAATGCACAGCTGGACAGATGTGTTTTGAGTCTGGACGTACAGTGGCACAGTGCTCATTCAGTAAAGGCACAGCTGGACAGATGTGTTGAGTCTGGACATACAGTGGCACAGTGCTCATTCAGTAAAGGCACAGCTGGACAGATGTGTTTTGAGTCTGGGACGTACAGTGGCACAGAGCTCATTCAGTAAATGCACAGCTGGACAGATGTGTTTTGAGTCTGGACGTACAGTGGCACAGAGCTCATTCAGTAAATGCACAGCTGGACAGATGTGTTTTGAGTCTGGACGTACAGTGGCACAGTGCTCATTCAGTAAAGGCACAGTTGGACAGATGTGTTTTGAGTCTGGGACGTACAGTGGCACAGTGCTCATTCAGTAAAGGCACAGCTGGACAGATGTGTTTTGAGTCTGGACGTACAGTGGCACAGAGCTCATTCAGTAAATGCACAGCTGGACAGATGTGTTTTGAGTCTGGTACAGTGGCACAGTGCTCATTCAGTAAATGCACAGCTGGACAGATGTGTTTTGAGTCTGGACGTACAGTGGCACAGAGCTCATTCAGTAAAGGCACAGCTGGAACAGATGTGTTTTGAGTCTGGACGTACAGTGGCACAGTGCTCATTCAGTAAATGCACAGCTGGACAGATGTGTTTTGAGTCTGGACGTACAGTGGCACAGAGCTCATTCAGTAAAGGCACAGCTGGACAGATGTGTTTTGATTCTGCACGTACAGTGGCACAGTGCTCATTCAGTAAAGGCACAGCTGGACAGATGTGTTTTGAGTCTGGGCGTACAGTGGCACAGTGCTCATTCAGTAAAGGCACAGCTGGACAGATGTGTTTTGATTCTGCGTACAGTGGCACAGTGCTCATTCAGTAAAGGCACAGCTGGACAGATGTGTTTTGAGTCTGGACGTACAGTGGCACAGTGCTCATTCAGTAAAGGCACAGCTGGACAGATGTGTTTTGAGTCTGGACGTACAGTGGCACAGTGCTCATTCAGTAAAGGCACAGCTGGACAGATGTGTTTTGAGTCTGGACGTACAGTGGCACAGTGCTCATTCAGTAAAGGCACAGCTGGACAGATGTGTTTTGAGTCTGGACGTACAGTGGCACAGTGCTCATTCAGTAAAGGCACAGCTGGACAGATGTGTTTTGATTCTGGACGTACAGTGGCACAGTGCTCATTCAGTAAAGGCACAGCTGGACAGATGTGTTTTGAGTCTGGACGTACAGTGGCACAGTGCTCATTCAGTAAAGGCACAGCTGGACAGATGTGTTTTGAGTCTGGGCGTACAGTGGCACAGTGGTCATTCAGTAAAGGCACAGCTGGACAGATGTGTTTTGAGTCTGGAAACAGTGGCACAGTGCTCATTCAGTAAAGGCACAGCTGGACAGATGTGTTTTGAGTCTGGACGTACAGTGGCACAGAGCTCATTCAGTAAAGGCACAGCTGGACAGATGTGTTTTGAGTCTGGGTACAGTGGCACAGTGCTCATTCAGTAAAGGCACAGCTGGACAGATGTGTTTTGAGTCTGGACGTACAGTGGCACAGTGCTCATTCAGTAAAGGCACAGCTGGACAGATGTGTTTTGAGTCTGGACGTACAGTGGCACAGTGCTCATTCAGTAAAGGCACAGCTGGACAGATGTGTTTTGAGTCTGGACGTACAATGGCACAGTGCTCATTCAGTAAAGGCACAGCTGAACAGATGTGTTTGAGTCTGGACGTACAGTGGCACAGAGCTCATGCAGTAAATTCACAGCTGGACAGATGTGTTTTGAGTCTGGACGTACAGTGGCACAGTGCTCATTCAGTAAAGGCACAGCTGGACAGATGTGTTTTGAGTCTGGACGTACAGTGGCACAGAGCTCATTCAGTAAAGGCACAGCTGGACAGATGTGTTTTGAGTCTGGGCGTACAATGGCACAGTGCTCATTCAGTAAAGGCACAGCTGGAACAGATGTGTTTTGAGTCTGGACGTACAATGGCACAGTGCTCATTCAGTAAAGGCACAGCTGGACAGATGTGTTTTGGGTCTGAACGTACATTGGCACAGTGCTCATTCAGTAAAGGCACAGCTGGACAGATGTGTTTTGAGTCTGGACGTACAGTGGCACAGTGCTCATTCAGTAAAGGCACAGCTGGACAGATGTGTTTTGAGTCTGGACGTACAGTGGCACAGTGCTCATTCAGTAAAGGCACAGCTGGACAGATGTGTTTTGGGTCTGAACGTACATTGGCACAGTGCTCATTCAGTAAAGGCACAGCTGGACAGATGTGTTTTGAGTCTGGACGTACAGTAGCACAGAGCTCATTCAGTAAAGGCACAGCTGGACAGATGTGTTTTGAGTCTGGGCGTACAGTAGCACAGAGCTCATTCAGTAAAGGCACAGCTGGACAGATGTGTTTTGAGTCTGGACGTACAGTGGCACAGTGCTCATTCAGTAAAGGCACAGCTGGACAGATGTGTTTTGAGTCTGGGCGTACAATGGCACAGTGCTCATTCAGTAAAGGCACAGCTGGACAGATGTGTTTTGGGTCTGAACGTACATTGGCACAGTGCTCATTCAGTAAAGGCACAGCTGGACAGATGTGTTTTGAGTCTGGGCGTACAGTGGCACAGTGCTCATTCAGTAAAGGCACAGCTGGACAGATGTGTTTTGAGTCTGGACGTACAATGGCACAGTGCTCATTCAGTAAAGGCACAGCTGGACAGATGTGTTTTGGGTCTGAACGCATATTGGCACAGTGCTCATTCAGTAAAGGCACAGCTGGACAGATGTGTTTTGAGTCTGGACGTACAGTGGCACAGAGCTCATTCAGTAAATGCACAGCTGGACAGATGTGTTTTGAGTCTGGACGTACAGTGGCACAGTGCTCATTCAGTAAATGCACAGCTGGACAGATGTGTTTTGAGTCTGGACGTACAATGGCACAGAGCTCATTCAGTAAAGGCACAGCTGGACAGATGTGTTTTGAGTCTGGACGTACAGTGGCACAGTGCTCATTCAGTAAATGCACAGCTGGACAGATGTGTTTTGAGTCTGGGCGTACAGTGGCACAGAGCTCATTCAGTAAAGGCACAGCTGGACAGATGTGTTTTGATTCTGCACGTACAGTGGCACAGTGCTCATTCAGTAAAGGCACAGCTGGACAGATGTGTTTTGAGTCTGGACGTACAGTGGCACAGTGCTCATTCAGTAAAGGCACAGCTGGACAGATGTGTTTTGATTCTGCGTACAGTGGCACAGTGCTCATTCAGTAAAGGCACAGCTGGACAGATGTGTTTTGAGTCTGGGCGTACAGTGGCACAGTGCTCATTCAGTAAAGGCACAGCTGGACAGATGTGTTTTGAGTCTGGACGTACAGTGGCACAGTGCTCATTCAGTAAAGGCACAGCTGGACAGATGTGTTTTGAGTCTGGACGTACAGTGGCACAGTGCTCATTCAGTAAAGGCACAGCTGGACAGATGTGTTTTGAGTCTGGACGTACAGTGGCACAGTGCTCATTCAGTAAAGGCACAGCTGGACAGATGTGTTTTGATTCTGGGACGTACAGTGGCACAGTGCTCATTCAGTAAAGGCACAGCTGGACAGATGTGTTTTGAGTCTGGACGTACAGTGGCACAGTGCTCATTCAGTAAAGGCACAGCTGGACAGATGTGTTTTGAGTCTGGACGTACAGTGGCACAGTGCTCATTCAGTAAAGGCACAGCTGGACAGATGTGTTTTGAGTCTGGATGTACAGTGGCACAATGCTCATTCAGTAAAGGCACAGCTGGACAGATGTGTTTTGAGTCTGGACGACAGTGGCACAGTGCTCATTCAGTAAAGGCACAGCTGGACAGATGTGTTTTGAGTCTGGACGACAGTGGCACATGGCTCATTCAGTAAAGGCACAGCTGGACAGATGTGTTTTGAGTCTGGACGTACAGTGGCAAAGAGCTCATTCAGTAAAGGCACAGCTAGACAGATGTGTTTTGAGTCTGGACGTACAGAGGCACATAGCTCATTCAGTAAAGGCACAGCTGGACAGATGTGTTTGAGTCTGGACGCACAGTGGCACAGTGCTCATTCAGTAAAGGCACAGCTGGACAGATGTGTTTTGAGTCTGGAAGTACAGTGGCACAGTGCTCATTCAGTAAAGGCACAGCTGGACAGATGTGTTTTGAGTCTGGACAGTAGCACAGAGCTCATTCAGTAAAGGCACAGCTGGACAGATGTGTTTTGAGTCTGGACGTACAGTGGCACAGTGCTCTTTCAGTAAAGGCACAGCTGGACAGATGTGTTTTGAGTCTGGAAGTACAGTGGCACAGTGCTCATTCAGTAAAGGCACAGCTGGACAGATGTGTTTTGAGTCTGGACGACAGTAGCACAGAGCTCATTCAGTAAAGGCACAGCTGGACAGATGTGTTTTGAGTCTGGACGTACAGTGGCACAGTGCTCATTCAGTAAAGGCACAGCTGGACAGATGTGTTTTGAGTCTGGACGTACAGTGGCACAGTGCTCATTCAGTAAAGGCACAGCTGGACAGATGTGTTTTGAGTCTGGACGTACAGTGGCACAGTGCTCATTCAGTAAAGGCACAGCTGGACAGATGTGTTTTGAGTCTGACGACAATGGCACAGTGCTCATTCAGTAAAGGCACAGCTGGACAGATGTGTTTAGAGTCTGGACGTACAGTGGCACAGAGCTCATTCAGTAAATGCACAGCTGGACAGATGTGTTTTGAGTCTGGACGTACAGTGGCACAGTGCTCATTCAGTAAAGGCACAGCTGGACAGATGTGTTTTGAGTCTGGACGTACAGTGCACAGAGCTCATTCAGTAAAGGCACAGCTGGACAGATGTGTTTTGAGTCTGGACGACTGGCACAGTGCTCATTCAGTAAAGGCACAGCTGGACAGATGTGTTTTGAGTCTGGACGTATGGCACAGTGCTCATTCAGTAAAGGCACAGCTGGACAGATGTGTTTTGGGTCTGACGTACATTGGCACAGTGCTCATTCAGTAAAGGCACAGCTGGACAGATGTGTTTTGAGTCTGGACGTACAGTGGCACAGTGCTCATTCAGTAAAGGCACAGCTGGACAGATGTGTTTTGAGTCTGGACGACAGTGGCACAGTGCTCATTCAGTAAAGGCACAGCTGGACAGATGTGTTTTGAGTCTGGACGTACAGTGGCACAGTGCTCATTCAGTAAAGGCACAGCTGGACAGATGTTTTTGAGTCTGGACGTACAGTAGCACAGAGCTCATTCAGTAAAGGCACAGCTGGACAGATGTGTTTTGAGTCTGGACGTACAGTAGCACAGAGCTCATTCAGTAAAGGCACAGCTGGACAGATGTGTTTTGAGTCTGGACGACAATGGCACAGTGCTCATTCAGTAAAGGCACAGCTGGACAGATGTGTTTTGAGTCTGGACGTAATGGCACAGTGCTCATTCAGTAAAGGCACAGCTGGACAGATGTGTTTTGGGTCTGACGTACATTGGCACAGTGCTCATTCAGTAAAGGCACAGCTGGACAGATGTGTTTTGAGTCTGGACGACAGTGGCACAGTGCTCATTCAGTAAAGGCACAGCTGGACAGATGTGTTTTGAGTCTGGACGCACAATGGCACAGTGCTCATTCAGTAAAGGCACAGCTGGACAGATGTGTTTTGGGTCTGACGTACATTGGCACAGTGCTCATTCAGTAAAGGCACAGCTGGACAGATGTGTTTTGAGTCTGGACGTACAGTGGCACAGTGCTCATTCAGTAAATGCACAGCTGGACAGATGTGTTTTGAGTCTGGACGTACAGTGGCACAGTGCTCATTCAGTAAATGCACAGCTGGACAGATGTGTTTTGAGTCTGGACGTACAATGGCACAGAGCTCATTCAGTAAAGGCACAGCTGGACAGATGTGTTTTGAGTCTGGACGTACAGTGGCACAGTGCTCATTCAGTAATGCACAGCTGGACAGATGTGTTTTGAGTCTGGACGTACAGTGGCACAGTGCTCATTCAGTAAAGGCACAGCTGGAAAGATGTGTTTTGAGTCTGCACGTACAGTGGCACAGTGCTCATTCAGTAAAGGCACAGCTGGACAGATGTGTTTTGAGTCTGACGTACAGTGGCACAGTGCTCATTCAGTAAAGGCACAGCTGGACAGATGTGTTTTGATTCTGCACGTACAGTGGCATAGTGCTCATTCAGTAAAGGCACAGCTGGACAGATGTGTTTTGAGACTGGACGTACAGTGGCACAGTGCTCATTCAGTAAAGGCACAGCTGGACAGATGTGTTTTGAGTCTGGACGTACAGTGGCACAGTGCTCATTCAGTAAAGGCACAGCTGGACAGATGTGTTTTGAGTCTGGACGTACAGTGGCACAGTGCTCATTCAGTAAAGGCACAGCTGGACAGATGTGTTTTGAGTCTGGACGTACAGTGGCACAGTGCTCATTCAGTAAAGGCACAGCTGGACAGATGTGTTTTGAGTCTGGACGTACAGTGGCACAGTGCTCATTCAGTAAAGGCACAGCTGGACAGATGTGTTTTGAGTCTGGACGACAGTGGCACAGTGCTCATTCAGTAAAGGCACAGCTGGACAGATGTGTTTTGAGTCTGGACGACAGTGGCACAGTGGTCATTCAGTAAAGGCACAGCTGGACAGATGTGTTTTGAGTCTGGATGTACAGTGGCACAGTGCTCATTCAGTAAAGGCACAGCTGGACAGATGTGTTTTGAGTCTGGACGTACAGTGGCACAGTGCTCATTCAGTAAAGGCACAGCTGGACAGATGTGTTTTGAGTCTGGACGACAGTGGCACATGTGCTCATTCAGTAAAGGCACAGCTGGACAGATGTGTTTTGAGTCTGGACGTACAGTGGCACAGTGCTCATTCAGTAAAGGCACAGCTAGACAGATGTGTTTTGAGTCTGGACGACAGAGGCACAGTGCTCATTCAGTAAAGGCACAGCTGGACAGATGTGTTTTGAGTCTGGACGACAGTGGCACAGTGCTCATTCAGTAAAGGCACAGCTGGACAGATGTGTTTTGAGTCTGACGACAGTGGCACAGTGCTCATTCAGTAAAGGCACAGCTGGACAGATGTGTTTTGAGTCTGGACGACAGTAGCACAGAGCTCATTCAGTAAAGGCACAGCTGGACAGATGTGTTTTGAGTCTGGACGTACAGTGGCACAGTGCTCATTCAGTAAAGGCACAGCTGGACAGATGTGTTTTTGAGTCTGACGTACAGTGGCACAGTGCTCTTTCAGTAAAGGCACAGCTGGACAGATGTGTTTTGAGTCTGGACGTACAGTGGCACAGTGCTCATTCAGTAAAGGCACAGCTGGACAGATGTGTTTTGAGTCTGGACGTACAGTGGCACAGTGCTCATTCAGTAAAGGCACAGCTGGACAGATGTGTTTTGAGTCTGGACGTACAGTGGCACAGAGCTCATTCAGTAAAGGCACAGCTGGACAGATGTGTTTTGAGTCTGGACGACAGTGGCACAGTGCTCATTCAGTAAAGGCACAGCTGGACAGATGTGTTTTGAGTCTGGACGTACAGTGGCACAGTGCTCATTCAGTAAAGGCACAGGTGTGACAGATGTGTTTTGAGTCTGGACGTACAGTGGCACAGTGCTCATTCAGTAAAGGCACAGCTGGACAGATGTGTTTTGAGTCTGGACGACAGTGGCACAGTGCTTCAGTAAAGGCACAGCTGGACAGATGTGTTTTGAGTCTGGACGTACAGTGGCACAGTGCTCATTCAGTAAAGGCACAGCTGGACAGGTGTGTTTTGAGTCTGGACGTACAGTGGCACAGTGCTCATTCAGTAAAGGCACAGCTGGACAGATGTGTTTTGAGTCTGGACGACAGTGGCACATGGCTCATTCAGTAAAGGCACAGCTGGACAGATGTGTTTTGAGTCTGGACGTACAGTGGCAAAGAGCTCATTCAGTAAAGGCACAGCTGACAGATGTGTTTTGAGTCTGGACGTACAGAGGCACATAGCTCATTCAGTAAAGGCACAGCTGGACAGATGTGTTTTGAGTCTGGACGTACAGTGGCACAGTGCTCATTCAGTAAAGGCACAGCTGGACAGATGTGTTTTGAGTCTGGAAGTACAGTGGCACAGTGCTCATTCAGTAAAGGCACAGCTGGACAGATGTGTTTTGAGTCTGGACGTACAGTAGCACAGAGCTCATTCAGTAAAGGCACAGCTGGACAGATGTGTTTTGAGTCTGGACGTACAGTGGCACAGTGCTCATTCAGTAAAGGCACAGCTGGACAGATGTGTTTTGAGTCTGGACGTACAGTGGCACAGTGCTCTTCAGTAAAGGCACAGCTGGACAGATGTGTTTTGAGTCTGGACGACAGTGGCACAGTGCTCATTCAGTAAAGGCACAGCTGGACAGATGTGTTTTGAGTCTGGACGCATGGCACAGTGCTCATTCAGTAAAGGCACAGCTGGACAGATGTGTTTTGAGTCTGGACGTACAGGCACAGAGCTCATTCAGTAAAGGCACAGCTGGACAGATGTGTTTTGAGTCTGGACGTACAGTGGCACAGTGCTCATTCAGTAAAGGCACAGCTGGACAGATGTGTTTTGAGTCTGGACGAACAATGGCACAGTGCTCATTCAGTAAAGGCACAGCTGGACAGATGTGTTTTGAGTCTGACGACAGTGGCACAGTGCTCATTCAGTAAAGGCACAGCTGGACAGATGTGTTTTGGGTCTGGACGTACAGTGGCACAGTGCTCATTCAGTAAAGGCACAGCTGGACAGATGTGTTTTGAGTCTGGACGTACAATGGCACAGTGCTCATTCAGTAAAGGCACAGCTGGACAGATGTGTTTTGGGTCTGAACGTACATTGGCACAGTGCTCATTCAGTAAAGGCACAGCTGGACAGATGTGTTTTGAGTCTGGACGTACAGTGGCACAGAGCTCATTCAGTAAATGCACAGCTGGACAGATGTGTTTTGAGTCTGGACGTACAGTGGCACAGTGCTCATTCAGTAAATGCACAGCTGGACAGATGTGTTTTGAGTCTGGACGACAATGGCACAGAGCTCATTCAGTAAAGGCACAGCTGGACAGATGTGTTTTGAGTCTGACGACAGTGGCACAGTGCTCATTCAGTAAATGCACAGCTGGACAGATGTGTTTTGAGTCTGGACGTACAGTGGCACAGAGCTCATTCAGTAAAGGCACAGCTGGACAGATGTGTTTTGATTCTGCACGTACAGTGGCACAGTGCTCATTCAGTAAAGGCACAGCTGGACAGATGTGTTTTGAGTCTGGACGAACAGTGGCACAGTGCTCATTCAGTAAAGGCACAGCTGGACAGATGTGTTGATTCTGGACGTACAGTGGCACAGTGCTCAGTAAAGGCACAGCTGGACAGATGTGTTTTGAGACTGGACGTACAGTGGCACAGTGCTCATTCAGTAAAGGCACAGCTGGACAGATGTGTTTTGAGTCTGGACGACAGTGGCACAGTGCTCATTCAGTAAAGGCACAGCTGGACAGATGTGTTTTGAGTCTGGACGTACAGTGGCACAGTGCTCATTCAGTAAAGGCACAGCTGGACAGATGTGTTTTGAGTCTGGACGACAGTGGCACAGTGCTCATTCAGTAAAGGCACAGCTGGACAGATGTGTTTTGAGTCTGGACGTACAGTGGCACAGTGCTCATTCAGTAAAGGCACAGCTGGACAGATGTGTTTTGAGTCTGGACGTACAGTGGCACAGTGCTCATTCAGTAAAGGCACAGCTGGACAGATGTGTTTTGAGTCTGGACGACAGTGGCACAGAGCTTATTCAGAAAATGCACAGCTGGACAGATGTGTTTTGAGTCTGGACGTACAGCGGCACACAGAGCTCATTCAGTAAATGCACAGCTGGACAGATGTGTTTTGAGTCTGACGTACAGTGGCACAGTGCTCATTCAGTAAAGGCACAGTTGGACAGATGTGTTTTGAGTCTGGACGTACAGTGGCACAGTGCTCATTCAGTAAAGGCACAGCTGGACAGATGTGTTTTGAGTCTGGACGTACAGTGGCACAGAGCTCATTCAGTAAATGCACAGCTGGACAGATGTGTTTTGAGTCTGGACGACAGTGGCACAGTGCTCATTCAGTAAATGCACAGCTGGACAGATGTGTTTTGAGTCTGGACGTACAGTGGCACAGTGCTCATTCAGTAAAGGCACAGCTGGACAGATGTGTTTTGAGTCTGGACGTACAGTGGCACAGTGCTCATTCAGTAATGCACAGCTGGACAGATGTGTTTTGAGTCTGGACGTACAGTGGCACAGTGCTCATTCAGTAAAGGCACAGCTGGACAGATGTGTTTTGAGTCTGGACGTACAGTGGCACAGTGCTCATTCAGTAAAGGCACAGCTGGACAGATGTGTTTTGAGTCTGGACGTACAGTGGCACAGTGCTCATTCAGTAAAGGCACAGCTGGACAGATGTGTTTTGAGTCTGGACGTACAGTGGCACAGTGCTCATTCAGTAAAGGCACAGCTGGACAGATGTGTTTTGAGACTGGACGACAGTGGCAGTGTTTATTCAGTAAAGGCACAGCTGGACAGATGTGTTTTGAGTCTGGACGTACAGTGGCACAGTGCTCATTCAGTAAAGGCACAGCTGGACAGATGTGTTTTGAGTCTGGACGTACAGTGGCAGTGCTCATTCAGTAAATGCACAGCTGGACAGATGTGTTTTGAGTCTGGATGTACAGTGGCACAGTGCTCATTCAGTAAAGGCACAGCTGGACAGATGTGTTTTGAGTCTGGATGTACAGTGGCACAGTGCTCATTCAGTAAAGGCACAGCTGGACAGATGTGTTTTGAGTCTGGACGCACAGTGGCACAGAGCTCATTCAGTAAATGCACAGCTGGACAGATGTGTTTTGAGTCTGGACATACAGTGGCACAGTGCTCATTCAGTAAATGCACAGCTGGACAGATGTGTTTTGAGTCTGGACGTACAGTGGCACAGTGCTCATTCAGTAAAGGCACAGCTGGACAGATGTGTTGAGTCTGGACATACAGTGGCACAGTGCTCATTCAGTAAAGGCACAGCTGGACAGATGTGTTTTGAGTCTGGACGTACAGTGGCACAGAGCTCATTCAGTAAAGGCACAGCTGGACAGATGTGTTTTGAGTCTGGACGTACAATGGCACATAGCTCATTCAGTAAAGGCACAGCTATACAGATGTGTTTTGAGTCTGGACGTACAGTGGCACAGTGCTCATTCAGTAATGCACAGCTGGACAGATGTGTTTTGAGTCTGGATGTACAGTGGCACAGTGCTCATTCAGTAAATGCACAGCTGGACAGATGTGTTTTGAGTCTGGACGTACAGTGGCACAGTGCTCATTCAGTAAATGCACAGCTGGACAGATGTGTTTTGAGTCTGGACGTACAGTGGCAGTGCTCATTCAGTGAAGGCACAGCTGGACAGATGTGTTTTGAGTCTGGATGTACAGTGGCACAGAGCTCATTCAGTAAAGGCACAGCTGGACAGATGTGTTTTGAGTCTGGACGTACAGTGGCAGTGTTTATTCAGTAAATGCACAGCTGGACAGATGTGTTTTGAGTCTGGACGTACAGTGGCACAGTGCTCATTCAGTAAAGGCACAGCTGGACAGATGTGTTTTGAGTCTGGACGTACAGTGGCACAGTGCTCATTCAGTAAAGGCACAGCTGGACAGATGTGTTTTGAGTCTGGACGTACAGTGGCACAGTGCTCATTCAGTAAATGCACAGCTGGACAGATGTGTTTTGAGTCTGGACACAGTGGCACAGTGCTCATTCAGTAAATGCACAGCTGGACAGATGTGTTTTGAGTCTGGACGTACAGTGGCACAGTGCTCATTCAGTAAAGGCACAGCTGGACAGATGTGTTTGAGTCTGGACATACAGTGGCACAGTGCTCATTCAGTAAAGGCACAGCTGGACAGATGTGTTTTGAGTCTGGACGACAGTGGCACAGAGCTCATTCAGTAAATGCACAGCTGGACAGATGTGTTTTGAGTCTGGACGTACAGTGGCACAGAGCTCATTCAGTAAATGCACAGCTGGACAGATGTGTTTTGAGTCTGACGTACAGTGGCACAGTGCTCATTCAGTAAAGGCACAGCTGGACAGATGTGTTTTGAGTCTGGACGTACAGTGGCACAGTGCTCATTCAGTAAAGGCACAGTTGGACAGATGTGTTTTGAGTCTGACGACAGTGGCACAGAGCTCATTCAGTAAATGCACAGCTGGACAGATGTGTTTTGAGTCTGGACGCACAGTGGCACAGTGCTCATTCAGTAAATGCACAGCTGGACAGATGTGTTTTGAGTCTGGACGTACAGTGGCACAGTGCTCATTCAGTAAAGGCACAGCTGAACAGATGTGTTTTGAGTCTGGACGTACAGTGGCACAGTGCTCATTCAGTAAATGCACAGCTGGACAGATGTGTTTTGAGTCTGGACGTACAGTGGCACAGAGCTCATTCAGTAAAGGCACAGCTGGACAGATGTGTTTTGAGTCTGACGACAGTGGCACAGTGCTCATTCAGTAAAGGCACAGCTGGACAGATGTGTTTTGAGTCTGGACGTACAGTGGCACAGTGCTCATTCAGTAAAGGCACAGCTGGACAGATGTGTTTTGATTCTGCACGTACAGTGGCACAGTGCTCATTCAGTAAAGGCACAGCTGGACAGATGTGTTTTGAGTCTGACGACAGTGGCACAGTGCTCATTCAGTAAAGGCACAGCTGGACAGATGTGTTTTGAGTCTGACGCACAGTGGCACAGTGCTCATTCAGTAAAGGCACAGCTGGACAGATGTGTTTTGAGTCTGGACGTACAGTGGCACAGTGCTCATTCAGTAAAGGCACAGCTGGACAGATGTGTTTTGAGTCTGGACGACAGTGGCACAGTGCTCATTCAGTAAAGGCACAGCTGGACAGATGTGTTTTGAGTCTGGACGTACAGTGGCACAGTGCTCATTCAGTAAAGGCACAGCTGGACAGATGTGTTTTGAGTCTGGACGTACAGTGGCACAGTGCTCATTCAGTAAAGGCACAGCTGGACAGATGTGTTTTGAGTCTGGACGACAGTGGCACAGTGGTCATTCAGTAAAGGCACAGCTGGACAGATGTGTTTTGAGTCTGGAAGTACAGTGGCACAGTGCTCATTCAGTAAAGGCACAGCTGGACAGATGTGTTTTGAGTCTGGACGACAGTAGCACAGAGCTCATTCAGTAAAGGCACAGCTGGACAGATGTGTTTTGAGTCTGGACGTACAGTGGCACAGTGCTCATTCAGTAAAGGCACAGCTGGACAGATGTGTTTTGAGTCTGGACGTACAGTGGCACAGTGCTCATTCAGTAAAGGCACAGCTGGACAGATGTGTTTTGAGTCTGGACGTACAGTGGCACAGTGCTCATTCAGTAAAGGCACAGCTGGACAGATGTGTTTTGAGTCTGGACGAATGGCACAGTGCTCATTCAGTAAAGGCACAGCTGGACAGATGTGTTTAGAGTCTGGACGTACAGTGGCACAGAGCTCATTCAGTAAATGCACAGCTGGACAGATGTGTTTTGAGTCTGGACGTACAGTGGCACAGTGCTCATTCAGTAAAGGCACAGCTGGACAGATGTGTTTTGAGTCTGGACGACAGTGGCACAGTGCTCATTCAGTAAAGGCACAGCTGGACAGATGTGTTTTGAGTCTGGACGTACATGGCACAGTGCTCATTCAGTAAAGGCACAGCTGAACAGATGTGTTTTGAGTCTGGACGTACAATGGCACAGTGCTCATTCAGTAAAGGCACAGCTGGACAGATGTGTTTTGGGTCTGAACGCACATTGGCACAGTGCTCATTCAGTAAAGGCACAGCTGGACAGATGTGTTTTGAGTCTGGACGACAGTGGCACAGTGCTCATTCAGTAAAGGCACAGCTGGACAGATGTGTTTTGAGTCTGGACGTACAATGGCACAGTGCTCATTCAGTAAAGGCACAGCTGGACAGATGTGTTTTGGGTCTGAACGTACATTGGCACAGTGCTCATTCAGTAAAGGCACAGCTGGACAGATGTGTTTTGAGTCTGGACGACAGTAGCACAGAGCTCATTCAGTAAAGGCACAGCTGGACAGATGTGTTTTGAATCTGGACGTACAGTAGCACAGAGCTCATTCAGTAAAGGCACAGCTGGACAGATGTGTTTTGAGTCTGGACGTACAATGGCACAGTGCTCATTCAGTAAAGGCACAGCTGGACAGATGTGTTTTGAGTCTGGACGTACAATGGCACAGTGCTCATTCAGTAAAGGCACAGCTGGACAGATGTGTTTTGGGTCTGAACGTACATTGGCACAGTGCTCATTCAGTAAAGGCACAGCTGGACAGATGTGTTTTGAGTCTGGACGTACAGTGGCACAGTGCTCATTCAGTAAAGGCACAGCTGGACAGATGTGTTTTGAGTCTGGACGACAATGGCACAGTGCTCATTCAGTAAAGGCACAGCTGGACAGATGTGTTTTGGGTCTGAACGACATTGGCACAGTGCTCATTCAGTAAAGGCACAGCTGGACAGATGTGTTTTGAGTCTGGACGTACAGTGGCACAGAGCTCATTCAGTAAATGCACAGCTGGACAGATGTGTTTTGAGTCTGGACGTACAGTGGCACAGTGCTCATTCAGTAAATGCACAGCTGGACAGATGTGTTTTGAGTCTGGACGACAGTGGCACAGAGCTCATTCAGTAAAGGCACAGCTGGACAGATGTGTTTTGATTCTGCACGTACAGTGGCACAGTGCTCATTCAGTAAAGGCACAGCTGGACAGATGTGTTTTGAGTCTGGACGTACAGTGGCACAGTGCTCATTCAGTAAAGGCACAGCTGGACAGATGTGTTTTGATTCTGCACGCAGTGGCACAGTGCTCATTCAGTAAAGGCACAGCTGGACAGATGTGTTTTGAGACTGGACGTACAGTGGCACAGTGCTCATTCAGTAAAGGCACAGCTGGACAGATGTGTTTTGAGTCTGGACGTACAGTGGCACAGTGCTCATTCAGTAAAGGCACAGCTGGACAGATGTGTTTTGAGTCTGGACGTACAGTGGCACAGTGCTCATTCAGTAAAGGCACAGCTGGACAGATGTGTTTTGAGTCTGACGTACAGTGGCACAGTGCTCATTCAGTAAAGGCACAGCTGGACAGATGTGTTTTGAGTCTGGACGTACAGTGGCACAGTGCTCATTCAGTAAAGGCACAGCTGGACAGATGTGTTTTGAGTCTGGACGTACAGTGGCACAGTGCTCATTCAGTAAAGGCACAGCTGGACAGATGTGTTTTGAGTCTGGACGTACAGTGGCACAGTGGTCATTCAGTAAAGGCACAGCTGGACAGATGTGTTTTGAGTCTGGATGTACAGTGGCACAATGCTCATTCAGTAAAGGCACAGCTGGACAGATGTGTTTTGAGTCTGGACGTACAGTGGCACAGTGCTCATTCAGTAAAGGCACAGCTGGACAGATGTGTTTTGAGTCTGGACGTACAGTGGCACATGGCTCATTCAGTAAAGGCACAGCTGGACAGATGTGTTTTGAGTCTGGACGTACAGTGGCAAAGAGCTCATTCAGTAAAGGCACAGCTAGACAGATGTGTTTTGAGTCTGGACGTACAGAGGCACATAGCTCATTCAGTAAAGGCACAGCTGGACAGATGTGTTTTGAGTCTGGACGTACAGTGGCACAGTGCTCATTCAGTAAAGGCACAGCTGGACAGATGTGTTTTGAGTCTGGAAGTACAGTGGCACAGTGCTCATTCAGTAAAGGCACAGCTGGACAGATGTGTTTTGAGTCTGGACGTACAGTAGCACAGAGCTCATTCAGTAAAGGCACAGCTGGACAGATGTGTTTGAGTCTGGACGTACAGTGGCACAGTGCTCTTTCAGTAAAGGCACAGCTGGACAGATGTGTTTTGAGTCTGGAAGTACAGTGGCACAGTGCTCATTCAGTAAAGGCACAGCTGGACAGATGTGTTTTGAGTCTGGACGTACAGTAGCAAAGAGCTCATTCAGTAAATGCACAGCTGGACAGATGTGTTTTGAGTCTGGACGTACAGTGGCACAGTGCTCATTCAGTAAAGGCACAGCTGGACAGATGTGTTTTGAGTCTGGACGTACAGTGGCACAGTGCTCATTCAGTAAAGGCACAGCTGGACAGATGTGTTTTGAGTCTGGACGCACAGTGGCACAGTGCTCATTCAGTAAAGGCACAGCTGGACAGATGTTTTTTGAGTCTGGACGTACAATGGCAAAGTGCTCATTCAGTAAAGGCACAGCTGGACAGATGTGTTTAGAGTCTGGACGTACAGTGGCACAGAGCTCATTCAGTAAATGCACAGCTGGACAGATGTGTTTTGAGTCTGACGTACAGTGGCACAGTGCTCATTCAGTAAAGGCACAGCTGGACAGATGTGTTTTGAGTCTGGACAGTGGCACAGAGCTCATTCAGTAAAGGCACAGCTGGACAGATGTGTTTTGAGTCTGGACGTACAATGGCACAGTGCTCATTCAGTAAAGGCACAGCTGGACAGATGTGTTTTGAGTCTGGACGTACAATGGCACAGTGCTCATTCAGTAAAGGCACAGCTGGACAGATGTGTTTTGGGTCTGACGTACATTGGCACAGTGCTCATTCAGTAAAGGCACAGCTGGACAGATGTGTTTTGAGTCTGACGTACAGTGGCACAGTGCTCATTCAGTAAAGGCACAGCTGGACAGATGTGTTTTGAGTCTGGACGACAGTGGCACAGTGCTCATTCAGTAAAGGCACAGCTGGACAGATGTGTTTTGAGTCTGACGTACATTGGCACAGTGCTCATTCAGTAAAGGCACAGCTGGACAGATGTGTTTTGAGTCTGGACGCACAGTAGCACAGAGCTCATTCAGTAAAGGCACAGCTGGACAGATGTGTTTTGAGTCTGGACGTACAGTAGCACAGAGCTCATTCAGTAAAGGCACAGCTGGACAGATGTGTTTTGAGTCTGGACGTACAATGGCACAGTGCTCATTCAGTAAAGGCACAGCTGGACAGATGTGTTTTGAGTCTGGACGTACAATGGCACAGTGCTCATTCAGTAAAGGCACAGCTGGACAGATGTGTTTTGAGTCTGACGTACATTGGCACAGTGCTCATTCAGTAAAGGCACAGCTGGACAGATGTGTTTTGAGTCTGACGACAGTGGCACAGTGCTCATTCAGTAAAGGCACAGCTGGACAGATGTGTTTTGAGTCTGGACGTACAATGGCACAGTGCTCATTCAGTAAAGGCACAGCTGGACAGATGTGTTTTGGGTCTGACGTACATTGGCACAGTGCTCATTCAGTAAAGGCACAGCTGGACAGATGTGTTTTGAGTCTGGACGTACAGTGGCACAGAGCTCATTCAGTAAATGCACAGCTGGACAGATGTGTTTTGAGTCTGACGTACAGTGGCACAGTGCTCATTCAGTAAATGCACAGCTGGACAGATGTGTTTTGAGTCTGGACGTACAATGGCACAGAGCTCATTCAGTAAAGGCACAGCTGGACAGATGTGTTTTGAGTCTGGACGTACAGTGGCACAGTGCTCATTCAGTAAATGCACAGCTGGACAGATGTGTTTTGAGTCTGGACGTACAGTGGCACAGAGCTCATTCAGTAAAGGCACAGCTGGACAGATGTGTTTTGAGTCTGACGTACAGTGGCACAGTGCTCATTCAGTAAAGGCACAGCTGGACAGATGTGTTTTGAGTCTGGACGTACAGTGGCACAGTGCTCATTCAGTAAAGGCACAGCTGGACAGATGTGTTTTGATTCTGCACGTACAGTGGCACAGTGCTCATTCAGTAAAGGCACAGCTGGACAGATGTGTTTTGAGACTGGACGACAGTGGCACAGTGCTCATTCAGTAAAGGCACAGCTGGACAGATGTGTTTTGAGTCTGGACGTACAGTGGCACAGTGCTCATTCAGTAAAGGCACAGCTGGACAGATGTGTTTTGAGTCTGGACGACAGTGGCACAGTGCTCATTCAGTAAAGGCACAGCTGGACAGATGTGTTTTGAGTCTGGACGTACAGTGGCACAGTGCTCATTCAGTAAAGGCACAGCTGGACAGATGTGTTTTGAGTCTGACGTACAGTGGCACAGTGCTCATTCAGTAAAGGCACAGCTGGACAGATGTGTTTTGAGTCTGGACGACAGTGGCACAGTGCTCATTCAGTAAAGGCACAGCTGGACAGATGTGTTTTGAGTCTGGACGACAGTGGCACAGTGGTCATTCAGTAAAGGCACAGCTGGACAGATGTGTTTTGAGTCTGGACGTACAGTGGCACAATGCTCATTCAGTAAAGGCACAGCTGGACAGATGTGTTTTGAGTCTGGACGACAGTGGCACAGTGCTCATTCAGTAAAGGCACAGCTGGACAGATGTGTTTTGAGTCTGACGACAGTGGCACATGGCTCATTCAGTAAAGGCACAGCTGGACAGATGTGTTTTGAGTCTGGACGTACAGTGGCAAAGAGCTCATTCAGTAAAGGCACAGCTGACAGATGTGTTTTGAGTCTGGACGTACAGAGGCACATAGCTCATTCAGTAAAGGCACAGCTGGACAGATGTGTTTTGAGTCTGACGACAGTGGCACAGTGCTCATTCAGTAAAGGCACAGCTGGACAGATGTGTTTTGAGTCTGGAAGTACAGTGGCACAGTGCTCATTCAGTAAAGGCACAGCTGGACAGATGTGTTTTGAGTCTGGACGTACAGTAGCACAGAGCTCATTCAGTAAAGGCACAGCTGGACAGATGTGTTTTGAGTCTGGACGACAGTGGCACAGTGCTCATTCAGTAAAGGCACAGCTGGACAGATGTGTTTTAGTCTGGACGTACAGTGGCACAGTGCTCTTTCAGTAAAGGCACAGCTGGACAGATGTGTTTTGAGTCTGGACGTACAGTGGCACAGTGCTCATTCAGTAAAGGCACAGCTGGACAGATGTGTTTGAGTCTGGACGTACAATGGCACAGTGCTCATTCAGTAAAGGCACAGCTGGACAGATGTGTTTGAGTCTGGACGTACAGTGGCACAGAGCTCATTCAGTAAATGCACAGCTGGACAGATGTGTTTTGAGTCTGGACGTACATTGGCACAGTGCTCATTCAGTAAAGGCACAGCTGGACAGATGTGTTTTGAGTCTGGACACAGTGGCACAGTGCTCATTCAGTAAAGGCACAGCTGGACAGATGTGTTTTGAGTCTGACGTACAATGGCACAGTGCTCATTCAGTAAAGGCACAGCTGGACAGATGTGTTTTGGGTCTGAACGTACATTGGCACAGTGCTCATTCAGTAAAGGCACAGCTGGACAGATGTGTTTTGAGTCTGGACGACAGTGGCACAGAGCTCATTCAGTAAATGCACAGCTGGACAGATGTGTTTTGAGTCTGGACGTACAGTGGCACAGTGCTCATTCAGTAAATGCACAGCTGGACAGATGTGTTTTGAGTCTGGACGTACAATGGCACAGAGCTCATTCAGTAAAGGCACAGCTGGACAGATGTGTTTTGAGTCTGGACGTACAGTGGCACAGTGCTCATTCAGTAAATGCACAGCTGGACAGATGTGTTTTGAGTCTGGACGACAGTGGCACAGAGCTCATTCAGTAAAGGCACAGCTGGACAGATGTGTTTTGAGTCTGCACGACAGTGGCACAGTGCTCATTCAGTAAAGGCACAGCTGGACAGATGTGTTTTGAGTCTGGACGTACAGTGGCACAGTGCTCATTCAGTAAAGGCACAGCTGGACAGATGTGTTTTGAGTCTGCACGTACAGTGGCACAGTGCTCATTCAGTAAAGGCACAGCTGGACAGATGTGTTTTGAGACTGGACGACAGTGGCACAGTGCTCATTCAGTAAAGGCACAGCTGGACAGATGTGTTTTGAGTCTGGACGTACAGTGGCACAGTGCTCATTCAGTAAAGGCACAGCTGGACAGATGTGTTTTGAGTCTGGACGACAGTGGCACAGTGCTCATTCAGTAAAGGCACAGCTGGACAGATGTGTTTTGAGTCTGGACGTACAGTGGCACAGTGCTCATTCAGTAAAGGCACAGCTGGACAGATGTGTTTTGAGTCTGGACGTACAGTGGCACAGTGCTCATTCAGTAAAGGCACAGGTGGACAGATGTGTTTTGAGTCTGGACGACAGTGGCACAGTGCTCATTCAGTAAAGGCACAGCTGGACAGATGTGTTTTGAGTCTGGACGACAGTGGCACAGTGGTCATTCAGTAAAGGCACAGCTGGACAGATGTGTTTTGAGTCTGGATGTACAGTGGCACAATGCTCATTCAGTAAAGGCACAGCTGGACAGATGTGTTTTGAGTCTGGACGTACAGTGGCACAGTGCTCATTCAGTAAAGGCACAGCTGGACAGATGTGTTTTGAGTCTGGACGTACAGTGGCACATGGCTCATTCAGTAAAGGCACAGCTGGACAGATGTGTTTTGAGTCTGGACGTACAGTGGCACAGAGCTCATTCAGTAAAGGCACAGCTAGACAGATGTGTTTTGAGTCTGGACGTACAGAGGCACATAGCTCATTCAGTAAAGGCACAGCTGGACAGATGTGTTTGAGTCTGACAGTGGCACAGTGCTCATTCAGTAAAGGCACAGCTGGACAGATGTGTTTTGAGTCTGGAAGTACAGTGGCACAGTGCTCATTCAGTAAAGGCACAGCTGGACAGATGTGTTTTGAGTCTGGACGACAGTAGCACAGAGCTCATTCAGTAAAGGCACAGCTGGACAGATGTGTTTTGAGTCTGACGTACAGTGGCACAGTGCTCATTCAGTAAAGGCACAGCTGGACAGATGTGTTTTGAGTCTGGACGTACAGTGGCACAGTGCTCATTCAGTAAAGGCACAGCTAGACAGATGTGTTTTGAGTCTGGACGTGCAGTGGCACAGTGCTCATTCAGTAAAGGCACAGCTAGACAGATGTGTTTTGAGTCTGACGCATACAATGGCACAGTGCTCATTCAGTAAAGGCACAGCTGGACAGATGTGTTTAGAGTCTGGACGACAGTGGCACAGAGCTCATTTAGTAAATGCACAGCTGGACAGATGTGTTTTGAGTCTGGACGTACAGTGGCACAGTGCTCATTCAGTAAAGGCACAGCTGGACAGATGTGTTTAGAGTCTGGACGTACAGTGGCACAGTGCTCATTCAGTAAAGGCACAGGTGGACAGATGTGTTTTGAGTCTGACGTACAGTGGCACAGTGCTCATTCAGTAAAGGCACAGCTGGACAGATGTGTTTTGAGTCTGGACGTACAGTGGCACAGTGGTCATTCAGTAAAGGCACAGCTGGACAGATGTGTTTTGAGTCTGGATGTACAGTGGCACAGTGCTCATTCAGTAAAGGCACAGCTGGACAGGTGTGTTTTGAGTCTGGACGTACAGTGGCACAGTGCTCATTCAGTAAAGGCACAGCTGGACAGATGTGTTTTGAGTCTGGACGTACAGTGGCACATGGCTCATTCAGTAAAGGCACAGCTGGACAGATGTGTTTTGAGTCTGGACGTACAGTGGCAAAGAGCTCATTCAGTAAAGGCACAGCTAGACAGATGTGTTTTGAGTCTGGACGTACAGAGGCACATAGCTCATTCAGTAAAGGCACAGCTGGACAGATGTGTTTTGAGTCTGGACGACAGTGGCACAGTGCTCATTCAGTAAAGGCACAGCTGGACAGATGTGTTTTGAGTCTGGAAGTACAGTGGCACAGTGCTCATTCAGTAAAGGCACAGCTGGACAGATGTGTTTTGAATCTGGACGTACAGTAGCAGAGAGCTCATTCAGTAAAGGCACAGCTGGAAAGATGTGTTTTGAGTCTGGACGTACAGTGGCACAGTGCTCATTCAGTAAAGGCACAGCTGGACAGATGTGTTTTGAGTCTGGACGCACAGTGGCACAGTGCTCATTCAGTAAAGGCACAGCTGGACAGATGTGTTTTGAGTCTGGACGTACAATGGCACAGTGCTCATTCAGTAAAGGCACAGCTGGACAGATGTGTTTTGGGTCTGAACGTACATTGGCACAGTGCTCATTCAGTAAAGGCACAGCTGGACAGATGTGTTTTGAGTCTGGACGTACAGTGGCACATAGCTCATTCAGTAAATGCACAGCTGGACAGATGTGTTTTGAGACTGGACGTATAGTGGCACAGTGCTCATTCAGTAAATGCACAGCTGGACAGATGTGTTTTGAGTCTGGACGACAATGGCACAGAGCTCATTCAGTAAAGGCACAGCTGGACAGATGTGTTTTGAGTCTGGACGACAGTGGCACAGTGCTCATTCAGTAAATGCACAGCTGGACAGATGTGTTTTGAGTCTGGACGTACAGTGGCACAGAGCTCATTCAGTAAAGGCACAGCTGGACAGATGTGTTTTGATTCTGCACGTACAGTGGCACAGTGCTCATTCAGTAAAGGCACAGCTGGACAGATGTGTTTTGAGTCTGGACGTACAGTGGCACAGTGCTCATTCAGTAAAGGCACAGCTGGACAGATGTGTTTTGAGTCTGGACGTACAGTGGGACAGTGCTCATTCAGTTAAAGGCACAGCTGGACAGATGTGTTTTGAGACTGGACGTACAGTGGCACAGTGCTCATTCAGTAAAGGCACAGCTGGACAGATGTGTTTTGAGTCTGACGTACAGTGGCACAGTGCTCATTCAGTAAAGGCACAGCTGGACAGATGTGTTTTGAGTCTGACGACAGTGGCACAGTGCTCATTCAGTAAAGGCACAGCTGGACAGATGTGTTTTGAGTCTGGACGTACAGTGGCACAGTGCTCATTCAGTAAAGGCACAGCTGGACAGATGTGTTTTGAGTCTGACGACAGTGGCACAGTGCTCATTCAGTAAAGGCACAGGTGGACAGATGTGTTTTGAGTCTGACGACAGTGGCACAGTGCTCATTCAGTAAAGGCACAGCTGGACAGATGTGTTTTGAGTCTGGACGCACAGTGGCACAGTGGTCATTCAGTAAAGGCACAGCTGGACAGATGTGTTTTGAGTCTGGATGTACAGTGGCACAATGCTCATTCAGTAAAGGCACAGCTGGACAGATGTGTTTTGAGTCTGGACGTACAGTGGCACAGTGCTCATTCAGTAAAGGCACAGCTGGACAGATGTGTTTTGAGTCTGGACGTACAGTGGCACATGGCTCATTCAGTAAAGGCACAGCTGGACAGATGTGTTTTGAGTCTGGACGTACAGTGGCAAAGAGCTCATTCAGTAAAGGCACAGCTAGACAGATGTGTTTTGAGTCTGGACGTACAGAGGCACATAGCTCATTCAGTAAAGGCACAGCTGGACAGATGTGTTTTGAGTCTGGACGACAGTGGCACAGTGCTCATTCAGTAAAGGCACAGCTGGACAGATGTGTTTTGAGTCTGGAAGTACAGTGGCACAGTGCTCATTCAGTAAAGGCACAGCTGGACAGATGTGTTTTGAGTCTGGACGTACAGTAGCACAGAGCTCATTCAGTAAAGGCACAGCTGGACAGATGTGTTTTGAGTCTGGACGTACAGTGGCACAGTGCTCATTCAGTAAAGGCACAGCTGGACAGATGTGTTTTGAGTCTGGACGTACAGTGGCACAGTGCTCTTTCAGTAAAGGCACAGCTGGACAGATGTGTTTTGAGTCTGGACACAGTGGCACAGTGCTCATTCAGTAAAGGCACAGCTGGACAGATGTGTTTTGAGTCTGGACGCACAATGGCACAGTGCTCATTCAGTAAAGGCACAGCTGGACAGATGTGTTTAGAGTCTGGACGACAGTGGCACAGAGCTCATTCAGTAAATGCACAGCTGGACAGATGTGTTTTGAGTCTGGACGACAGTGGCACAGTGCTCATTCAGTAAAGGCACAGCTGGACAGATGTGTTTAGAGTCTGGACGTACAGTGGCACAGTGCTCATTCAGTAAAGGCACAGGTGGACAGATGTGTTTTGAGTCTGGACGACAGTGGCACAGTGCTCATTCAGTAAAGGCACAGCTGGACAGATGTGTTTTGAGTCTGGACGTACAGTGGCACAGTGGTCATTCAGTAAAGGCACAGCTGGACAGATGTGTTTTGAGTCTGGATGTACAGTGGCACAGTGCTCATTCAGTAAAGGCACAGCTGGACAGGTGTGTTTTGAGTCTGGACGTACAGTGGCACAGTGCTCATTCAGTAAAGGCACAGCTGGACAGATGTGTTTTGAGTCTGGACGACAGTGGCACATGGCTCATTCAGTAAAGGCACAGCTGGACAGATGTGTTTTGAGTCTGGACGTACAGTGGCAAAGAGCTCATTCAGTAAAGGCACAGCTAGACAGATGTGTTTTGAGTCTGGACGTACAGAGGCACATAGCTCATTCAGTAAAGGCACAGCTGGACAGATGTGTTTTGAGTCTGGACGACAGTGGCACAGTGCTCATTCAGTAAAGGCACAGCTGGACAGATGTGTTTTGAGTCTGGACGTACAGTGGCACAGTGCTCATTCAGTAAAGGCACAGCTGGACAGATGTGTTTAGAGTCTGGACGTACAGTGGCACAGAGCTCATTCAGTAAATGCACAGCTGGACAGATGTGTTTTGAGTCTGGACGACAGTGGCACAGTGCTCATTCAGTAAAGGCACAGCTGGACAGATGTGTTTAGAGTCTGGACGTACAGTGGCACAGTGCTCATTCAGTAAAGGCACAGGTGGACAGATGTGTTTTGAGTCTGGACGTACAGTGGCACAGTGCTCATTCAGTAAAGGCACAGCTGGACAGATGTGTTTTGAGTCTGGACGTACAGTGGCACAGTGGTCATTCAGTAAAGGCACAGCTGGACAGATGTGTTTTGAGTCTGGATGTACAGTGGCACAGTGCTCATTCAGTAAAGGCACAGCTGGACAGGTGTGTTTTGAGTCTGGACGTACAGTGGCACAGTGCTCATTCAGTAAAGGCACAGCTGGACAGATGTGTTTTGAGTCTGGACGACAGTGGCACATGGCTCATTCAGTAAAGGCACAGCTGGACAGATGTGTTTTGAGTCTGGACGTACAGTGGCAAAGAGCTCATTCAGTAAAGGCACAGCTAGACAGATGTGTTTTGAGTCTGGACGTACAGAGGCACATAGCTCATTCAGTAAAGGCACAGCTGGACAGATGTGTTTTGAGTCTGACGTACAGTGGCACAGTGCTCATTCAGTAAAGGCACAGCTGGACAGATGTGTTTTGAGTCTGGAAGTACAGTGGCACAGTGCTCATTCAGTAAAGGCACAGCTGGACAGATGTGTTTTGAGTCTGGACGTACAGTAGCACAGAGCTCATTCAGTAAAGGCACAGCTGGACAGATGTGTTTTGAGTCTGGACGTACAGTGGCACAGTGCTCATTCAGTAAAGGCACAGCTGGACAGATGTGTTTTGAGTCTGGACGTACAGTGGCACAGTGCTCTTTCAGTAAAGGCACAGCTGGACAGATGTGTTTTGAGTCTGGACGTACAGTGGCACAGTGCTCATTCAGTAAAGGCACAGCTGGACAGATGTGTTTTGAGTCTGGACGTACAATGGCACAGTGCTCATTCAGTAAAGGCACAGCTGGACAGATGTGTTTTGAGTCTGGACGTACAGTAGCACAGAGCTCATTCAGTAAAGGCACAGCTGGACAGATGTGTTTTGAGTCTGGACGACAGTGGCACAGTGCTCATTCAGTAAAGGCACAGCTGGACAGATGTGTTTTGAGTCTGGACGACAATGGCACAGTGCTCATTCAGTAAAGGCACAGCTGGACAGATGTGTTTTGGGTCTGAACGTACATTGGCACAGTGCTCATTCAGTAAAGGCACAGCTGGACAGATGTGTTTTGAGTCTGGACGACAGTGGCACAGTGCTCATTCAGTAAAGGCACAGCTGGACGGATGTGTTTTGAGTCTGGACGTACAGTAGCACAGAGCTCATTCAGTAAAGGCACAGCTGGACAGATGTGTTTTGAGTCTGGACGTACAATGGCACAGTGCTCATTCAGTAAAGGCACAGCTGGACAGATGTGTTTTGAGTCTGGACGACAATGGCACAGTGCTCATTCAGTAAAGGCACAGCTGGACAGATGTGTTTTGGGTCTGAACGTACAATGGCACAGTGCTCATTCAGTAAAGGCACAGCTGGACAGATGTGTTTTGAGTCTGGACGCACAGTGGCACAGTGCTCATTCAGTAAAGGCACAGCTGGACAGATGTGTTTAGAGTCTGGACGACAGTGGCACAGAGCTCATTCAGTAAATGCACAGCTGGACAGATGTGTTTAGAGTCTGACGCACAGTGGCACAGAGCTCATTCAGTAAATGCACAGCTGGACAGATGTGTTTTGAGTCTGGACGTACAGTGGCACAGGGCTCATTCAGTAAAGGCACAGCTGGACAGATGTGTTTTGAGTCTGGACGTACAGTGGCACAGTGCTCATTCAGTAAAGGCACAGCTGGACAGATGTGTTTTGAGTCTGGACGTACAGTGGCACATAGCTCATTCAGTAAAGGCACAGCTGGACAGATGTGTTTTGAGTCTGGACGTACAGTGGCACAGTGCTCATTCAGTAAATGCACAGCTGGACAGATGTGTTTTGAGTCTGGACGACAGTGGCACATAGCTCATTCAGTAAAGGCACAGCTGGACAGATGTGTTTTGAGTCTGGACGTACAATGGCACAGTGCTCATTCAGTAAAGGCACAGCTGGACAGATGTGTTTTGAGTCTGGACGTACAGTGGCACAGTGCTCATTCAGTAAAGGCACAGCTGGACAGATGTGTTTAGAGTCTGGACGTACAGTGGCACAGAGCTCATTCAGTAAATGCACAGCTGGACAGATGTGTTTGAGTCTGGACGCACAGTGGCACAGAGCTCATTCAGTAAAGGCACAGCTGGACAGATGTGTTTTGAGTCTGGACGTACAGTGGCACAGGGCTCATTCAGTAAAGGCACAGCTGGACAGATGTGTTTTGAGTCTGGACGTACAGTGGCACAGTGCTCATTCAGTAAAGGCACAGCTGGACAGATGTGTTTTGAGTCTGGACGACAATGGCACATAGCTCATTCAGTAAAGGCACAGCTGGACAGATGTGTTTTGAGTCTGGACGTACAGTGGCACAGTGCTCATTCAGTAAATGCACAGCTGGACAGATGTGTTTTGAGTCTGGACGTACAGTGGCACATAGCTCATTCAGTAAAGGCACAGCTGGACAGATGTGTTTTGAGTCTGGACGTACAATGGCACAGAGCTCATTCAGTAAAGGCACAGCTGGACAGATGTGTTTTGAGTCTGGACGTACAGTGGCACATAGCTCATTCAGTAAAGGCACAGCTGGACAGATGTGTTTTGAGTCTGGACGACAGTGGCACAGTGCTCATTCAGTAAAGGCACAGCTGGACAGATGTGTTTTGAGTCTGGACGACAGTGGCACAGTGCTCATTCAGTAAAGGCACAGCTGGACAGATGTGTTTTGAGTCTGGACGTACAGTGGCACAGTGCTCATTCAGTAAAGGCACAGCTGGACAGATGTGTTTTGAGTCTGGACGACAGTGGCACAGTGCTCATTCAGTAAAGGCACAGCTGGACAGATGTGTTTTGAGTCTGGACGTACAGTAGCACAGAGCTCATTCAGTAAATGCACAGCTGGACAGATGTGTTTTGAGTCTGGACGTACAATGGCACAGAGCTCATTCAGTAAAGGCACAGCTGGACAGATGTGTTTTGAGTCTGGACGTACAGTGGCACAGTGCTCATTCAGTAAAGGCACAGCTGGACAGATGTGTTTTGAGTCTGGACGTACAGTGGCACAGTGCTCATTCAGTAAAGGCACAGCTGGACAGATGTGTTTTGAGTCTGGACGTACAATGGCACAGTGCTCATTCAGTAAAGGCACAGCTGGACAGATGTGTTTTGAGTCTGGACGTACAGTGGCACAGAGCTCATTCAGTAAATGCACAGCTGGACAGATGTGTTTTGAGTCTGGACATACAGTGGCACAGTGCTCTTTCAGTAAAGGCACAGCTGGACAGATGTGTTTTGAGTCTGGACGTACAGTAGCACAGAGCTCATTCAGTAAAGGCACAGCTGGACAGATGTGTTTTGAGTCTGACGTGGCACAGTGCTCATTCAGTAAAGGCACAGCTGGACAGATGTGTTTTGAGTCTGACGTACAATGGCACAGTGCTCATTCAGTAAAGGCACAGCTGGACAGATGTGTTTTGGGTCTGAACGTACATTGGCACAGTGCTCATTCAGTAAAGGCACAGCTGGACAGATGTGTTTTGAGTCTGGACGTACAGTGGCACAGAGCTCATTCAGTAAATGCACAGCTGGACAGATGTGTTTTGAGTCTGGACGTACAGTGGCACAGTGCTCATTCAGTAAATGCACAGCTGGACAGATGTGTTTTGAGTCTGACGACAGTGGCACAGTGCTCATTCAGTAAAGGCACAGCTGGACAGATGTGTTTTGAGTCTGACGTACAGTGGCACAGTGCTCATTCAGTAAATGCACAGCTGGACAGATGTGTTTTGAGTCTGACGTACAGTAGCACAGAGCTCATTCAGTAAAGGCACAGCTGGACAGATGTGTTTTGAGTCTGGACGTAATGGCACAGTGCTCATTCAGTAAAGGCACAGATGGACAGATGTGTTTTGGGTCTGAACGTACATTGGCACAGTGCTCATTCAGTAAAGGCACAGCTGGACAGATGTGTTTTGAGTCTGGACGTACAGTGGCACAGTGCTCATTCAGTAAAGGCACAGCTGGACAGATGTGTTTTGAGTCTGGACGTACAGTAGCACAGAGCTCATTCAGTAAAGGCACAGCTGGACAGATGTGTTTTGAGTCTGGACGTAATGGCACAGTGCTCATTCAGTAAAGGCACAGCTGGACAGATGTGTTTGAGTCTGGACGTACAATGGCACAGTGCTCATTCAGTAAAGGCACAGCTGGACAGATGTGTTTTGGGTCTGAACGCACATTGGCACAGTGCTCATTCAGTAAAGGCACAGCTGGACAGATGTGTTTTGAGTCTGGACGCACAATGGCACAGTGCTCATTCAGTAAAGGCACAGCTGGACAGATGTGTTTTGAGTCTGAACGACATTGGCACAGTGCTCATTCAGTAAAGGCACAGCTGGACAGATGTGTTTTGAGTCTGGACGCACAGTGGCACAGTGCTCATTCAGTAAAGGACAGCTGGACAGATGTGTTTTGGGTCTGAACGTACATTGGCACAGTGCTCATTCAGTAAAGGCACAGCTGGACAGATGTGTTTTGAGTCTGGACGTACAGTGGCACAGTGCTCATTCAGTAAAGGCACAGCTGGACAGATGTGTTTTGAGTCTGGACGTACAGTGGCACAGTGCTCATTCAGTAAAGGCACAGCTGGACAGATGTGTTTTGAGTCTGGACGACAATGGCACAGTGCTCATTCAGTAAAGGCACAGCTGGACAGATGTGTTTTGAGTCTGGACGTACAGTGGCACAGTGCTCATTCAGTAAAGGCACAGCTGGACAGATGTGTTTAGAGTCTGGACGTACAGTGGCACAGAGCTCATTCAGTAAATGCACAGCTGGACAGATGTGTTTAGAGTCTGGACGACAGTGGCACAGAGCTCATTCAGTAAATGCACAGCTGGACAGATGTGTTTTGAGTCTGGACAGTGGCACAGGGCTCATTCAGTAAAGGCACAGCTGGACAGATGTGTTTTGAGTCTGACGTACAGTGGCACAGTGCTCATTCAGTAAAGGCACAGCTGGACAGATGTGTTTTGAGTCTGGACGACAATGGCACATAGCTCATTCAGTAAAGGCACAGCTGGACAGATGTGTTTTGAGTCTGGACGTACAGTGGCACAGTGCTCATTCAGTAAATGCACAGCTGGACAGATGTGTTTTGAGTCTGGACGTAAAGTGGCACATAGCTCATTCAGTAAAGGCACAGCTGGACAGATGTGTTTTGAGTCTGGACGTACAATGGCACAGAGCTCATTCAGTAAAGGCACAGCTGGACAGATGTGTTTTGAGTCTGGACGTACAGTGGCACATAGCTCATTCAGTAAAGGCACAGCTGGACAGATGTGTTTTGAGTCTGGACGCACAGTGGCACAGTGCTCATTCAGTAAAGGCACAGCTGGACAGATGTGTTTTGAGTCTGGACGTACAGTGGCACAGTGCTCATTCAGTAAAGGCACAGCTGGACAGATGTGTTTTGAGTCTGGACGACAGTGGCACAGTGCTCATTCAGTAAAGGCACAGCTGGACAGATGTGTTTTGAGTCTGGACGACAGTGGCACAGAGCTCATTCAGTAAAGGCACAGCTGGACAGATGTGTTTTGAGTCTGACGTACAATGGCACAGTGCTCATTCAGTAAAGGCACAGCTGGACAGATGTGTTTTGGGTCTGAACGACATTGGCACAGTGCTCATTCAGTAAAGGCACAGCTGGACAGATGTGTTTTGAGTCTGGACGACAGTGGCACAGTGCTCATTCAGTAAAGGCACAGCTGGACAGATGTGTTTTGAGTCTGGACGTACAATGGCACAGTGCTCATTCAGTAAAGGCACAGCTGGACAGATGTGTTTTGAGTCTGGACGTACAGTGGCACAGTGCTCATTCAGTAAAGGCACAGCTGGACAGATGTGTTTTGAGTCTGACGTACATTGGCACAGTGCTCATTCAGTAAAGGCACAGCTGGACAGATGTGTTTTGAGTCTGGACGTACAGTGGCACAGTGCTCATTCAGTAAAGGCACAGCTGGACAGATGTGTTTTGAGTCTGGACGTACAATGGCACAGTGCTCATTCAGTAAAGGCACAGCTGGACAGATGTGTTTTGAGTCTGACGCACATTGGCACAGTGCTCATTCAGTAAAGGCACAGCTGGACAGATGTGTTTTGAGTCTGGACGACAGTGGCACAGTGCTCATTCAGTAAAGGCACAGCTGGACAGATGTGTTTTGAGTCTGGACGTACAGTAGCACAGAGCTCATTCAGTAAAGGCACAGCTGGACAGATGTGTTTTGAGTCTGGACGTACAATGGCACAGTGCTCATTCATTAAAGGCACAGCTGGACAGATGTGTTTTGAGTCTGGACGTACATGACACAGTGCTCATTCAGTAAAGGCACAGCTGGACAGATGTGTTTTGGGTCTGAACGCATTGGCACAGTGCTCATTCAGTAAAGGCACAGCTGGACAGATGTGTTTTGAGTCTGGACGACAGTGGCACAGTGCTCATTCAGTAAAGGCACAGCTGGACAGATGTGTTTTGAGTCTGGACGTACAGTGGCACAGTGCTCATTCAGTAAAGGCACAGCTGGACAGATGTGTTTTGAGTCTGGACGTAATGGCACAGTGCTCATTCAGTAAAGGCACAGCTGGACAGATGTGTTTTGAGTCTGGACGTACAGTGGCACAGTGCTCATTCAGTAAAGGCACAGCTGGACAGATGTGTTTAGAGTCTGACGTACAGTGGCACAGAGCTCATTCAGTAAATGCACAGCTGGACAGATGTGTTTTGAGTCTGGACGTACAGTGGCACAGAGCTCATTCAGTAAATGCACAGCTGGACAGATGTGTTTTGAGTCTGACGTACAGTGGCACAGGGCTCATTCAGTAAAGGCACAGCTGGACAGATGTGTTTTGAGTCTGGACGTACAGTGGCACAGTGCTCATTCAGTAAAGGCACAGCTGGACAGATGTGTTTTGAGTCTGGACGCATACAATGGCACATAGCTCATTCAGTAAAGGCACAGCTGGACAGATGTGTTTTGAGTCTGGACGACAGTGGCACAGTGCTCATTTAGTAAATGCACAGCTGGACAGATGTGTTTTGAGTCTGGACGTACAGTGGCACATAGCTCATTCAGTAAAGGCACAGCTGGACAGATGTGTTTTGAGTCTGGACGTACAATGGCACAGAGCTCATTCAGTAAAGGCACAGCTGGACAGATGTGTTTTGAGTCTGGACGACAGTGGCACATAGCTCATTCAGTAAAGGCACAGCTGGACAGATGTGTTTTGAGTCTGGACGTACAGTGGCACAGTGCTCATTCAGTAAAGGCACAGCTGGACAGATGTGTTTTGAGTCTGGACATACAGTGGCACAGTGCTCTTTCAGTAAAGGCACAGCTGGACAGATGTGTTTTGAGTCTGGACGTACAGTAGCACAGAGCTCATTCATCAAAGGCACAGCTGGACAGATGTGTTTTGAGTCTGGACGTACAATGGCACAGTGCTCATTCAGTAAAGGCACAGCTGGACAGATGTGTTTTGAGTCTGGACGTACAATGGCACAGTGCTCATTCAGTAAAGGCACAGCTGGACAGATGTGTTTTGAGTCTGAACTTACATTGGCACAGTGCTCATTCAGTAAAGGCACAGCTGGACAGATGTGTTTTGAGTCTGACGTACAGTGGCACAGAGCTCATTCAGTAAATGCACAGCTGGACAGATGTGTTTTGAGTCTGGACGTACAGTGGCACAGTGCTCATTCAGTAAATGCACAGCTGGACAGATGTGTTTTGAGTCTGGACGTACAGTGGCACAGTGCTCATTCAGTAAAGGCACAGCTGGACAGATGTGTTTTGAGTCTGGACATACAGTGGCATAGTGCTCATTCAGTAAATGCACAGCTGGACAGATGTGTTTTGAGTCTGGACGTACAGTGGCACAGTGCTCATTCAGTAAAGGCACAGCTGGACAGATGTGTTTTGAGTCTGGACGTACAATGGCACAGTGCTCATTCAGTAAAGGCACAGCTGGACAGATGTGTTTTGGGAGTCTGAACGCATACATTGGCACAGTGCTCATTCAGTAAAGGCACAGCTGGACAGATGTGTTTTGAGTCTGGACGTACAGTGGCACAGTGCTCATTCAGTAAAGGCACAGCTGGACAGATGTGTTTTGAATCTGGACGTACAGTAGCACAGAGCTCATTCAGTAAAGGCACAGCTGGACAGATGTGTTTGAGTCTGGACGTACAATGGCACAGTGCTCATTCAGTAAAGGCACAGCTGGACAGATGTGTTTTGAGTCTGGACGTACAATGGCACAGTGCTCATTCAGTAAAGGCACAGCTGGACAGATGTGTTTTGGGTCTGACGTACATTGGCACAGTGCTCATTCAGTAAAGGCACAGCTGGACAGATGTGTTTTGAGTCTGGACGTACAGTGGCACAGTGCTCATTCAGTAAAGGGACAGCTGGACAGATGTGTTTTGAGTCTGACGTACAGTGGCACAGTGCTCATTCAGTAAAGGCACAGCTGGACAGATGTGTTTTGAGTCTGGACGTAATGGCACAGTGCTCATTCAGTAAAGGCACAGCTGGACAGATGTGTTTTGAGTCTGGACGACAGTGGCACAGTGCTCATTCAGTAAAGGCACAGCTGGACAGATGTGTTTGAGTCTGGACGTACAGTGGCACAGTGCTCATTCAGTAAATGCACAGCTGGACAGATGTGTTTAGAGTCTGGACGTACAGTGGCACAGAGCTCATTCAGTAAATGCACAGCTGGACAGATGTGTTTTGAGTCTGGACGACAGTGGCACAGTGCTCATTCAGTAAAGGCACAGCTGGACAGATGTGTTTTGAGTCTGGACGTACAGTGGCACAGTGCTCATTCAGTAAAGGCACAGCTGGACAGATGTGTTTTGAGTCTGGACGTACAATGGCACATAGCTCATTCAGTAAAGGCACAGCTGGACAGATGTGTTTTGAGTCTGGACGTACAGTGGCACAGTGCTCATTCAGTAAATGCACAGCTGGACAGATGTGTTTTGAGTCTGGACGTACAGTGGCACATAGCTCATTCAGTAAAGGCACAGCTGGACAGATGTGTTTTGAGTCTGGACGTACAATGGCACAGAGCTCATTCAGTAAAGGCACAGCTGGACAGATGTGTTTTGAGTCTGGACGTACAGTGGCACATAGCTCATTCAGTAAAGGCACAGCTGGACAGATGTGTTTTGAGTCTGGACGTACAGTGGCACAGTGCTCATTCAGTAAAGGCACAGCTGGACAGATGTGTTTTGAGTCTGGACGTACAGTGGCACAGTGCTCATTCAGTAAAGGCACAGCTGGACAGATGTGTTTTGAGTCTGGACGTACAGTGGCACAGTGCTCATTCAGTAAAGGCACAGCTGGACAGATGTGTTTTGAGTCTGGACGTACAGTGGCACAGTGCTCATTCAGTAAAGGCACAGCTGGAAAGATGTGTATTGAGTCTGGACGTACAATGGCACAGTGCTCATTCAGTAAAGGCACAGCTGGACAGATGTGTTTTGGGTCTGAACGCACATTGGCACAGTGCTCATTCAGTAAAGGCACAGCTGGACAGATGTGTTTTGAGTCTGGACGTACAGTGGCACAGTGCTCATTCAGTAATGGCACAGCTGGACAGATGTGTTTTGAGTCTGGACGTACAGTAGCACAGAGCTCATTCAGTAAAGGCACAGCTGGACAGATGTGTTTTGGGTCTGAACGTACATTGGCACAGTGCTCATTCAGTAAAGGCACAGCTGGACAGATGTGTTTTGAGTCTGGACGTACAGTGGCACAGTGCTCATTCAGTAAAGGCACAGCTGGACAGATGTGTTTTGAGTCTGGAAGCACAGTGGCACAGTGCTCATTCAGTAAAGGCACAGCTGGACAGATGTGTTTTGAGTCTGGACGCAATGGCACAGTGCTCATTCAGTAAAGGCACAGCTGGACAGATGTGTTTTGAGTCTGGACGTACAGTGGCACAGTGCTCATTCAGTAAAGGCACAGCTGGACAGATGTGTTTGAGTCTGGAACAGTGGCACAGAGCTCATTCAGTAAATGCACAGCTGGACAGATGTGTTTAGAGTCTGACGTACAGTGGCACAGAGCTCATTCAGTAAATGCACAGCTGGACAGATGTGTTTTGAGTCTGGACGTACAGTGGCACAGTGCTCATTCAGTAAAGGCACAGCTGGACAGATGTGTTTTGAGTCTGGACGTACAGTGGCACAGTGCTCATTCAGTAAAGGCACAGCTGGACAGATGTGTTTTGAGTCTGGACGACAATGGCACATAGCTCATTCAGTAAAGGCACAGCTGGACAGATGTGTTTTGAGTCTGGACGTACAGTGGCACAGTGCTCATTCAGTAAATGCACAGCTGGACAGATGTGTTTTGAGTCTGGACGTACAGTGGCACATAGCTCATTCAGTAAAGGCACAGCTGGACAGATGTGTTTTGAGTCTGGACGATAATGGCACAGAGCTCATTCAGTAAAGGCACAGCTGGACAGATGTGTTTTGAGTCTGGACGTACAGTGGCACATAGCTCATTCAGTAAAGGCACAGCTGGACAGATGTGTTTTGAGTCTGGACGTACAGTGGCACAGTGCTCATTCAGTAAAGGCACAGCTGGACAGATGTGTTTTGAGTCTGACGACAGTGGCACAGTGCTCATTCAGTAAAGGCACAGCTGGACAGATGTGTTTTGAGTCTGGACGTACAGTAGCATTGAGCTCATTCAGTAAATGCACAGCTGGACAGATGTGTTTTGAGTCTGACGTACAATGGCACAGAGCTCATTCAGTAAAGGCACAGCTGGACAGATGTGTTTAGAGTCTGACGTACAGTGGCACAGTGCTCATTCAGTAAAGGCACAGCTGGACAGATGTGTTTTGAGTCTGGACGACAGTGGCACAGTGCTCATTCAGTAAAGGCACAGCTGGACAGATGTGTTTTGAGTCTGGACGTACAATGGCACAGTGCTCATTCAGTAAAGGCACAGCTGGACAGATGTGTTTAGAGTCTGACGACAGTGGCACAGAGCTCATTCAGTAAATGCACAGCTGGACAGATGTGTTTTGAGTCTGGACATACAGTGGCACAGTGCTCTTTCAGTAAAGGCACAGCTGGACAGATGTGTTTTGAGTCTGGACGTACAGTAGCACAGAGCTCATTCAGTAAAGGCACAGCTGGACAGATGTGTTTTGAGTCTGGACGTACAGTGGCACAGTGCTCATTCAGTAAAGGCACAGCTGGACAGATGTGTTTTGAGTCTGGACGTACAGTGGCACAGTGCTCATTCAGTAAAGGCACAGCTGGACAGATGTGTTTTGAGTCTGGATGTACAGTAGCACAGAGCTCATTCAGTAAATGCACAGCTGGACATATGTTTTTTGAGTCTGGACGTACAATGGCACAGAGCTCATTCAGTAAAGGCACAGCTGGACAGATGTGTTTAGAGTCTGGACGACAGTGGCACAGTGCTCATTCAGTAAAGGCACAGCTGGACAGATGTGTTTTGAGTCTGGACGTACAGTGGCACAGTGCTCATTCAGTAAAGGCACAGCTGGACAGATGTGTTTTGAGTCTGGACGTACAATGGCAAAGTGCTCATTCAGTAAAGGCACAGCTGGACAGATGTGTTTAGAGTCTGGACGACAGTGGCACAGAGCTCATTCAGTAAATGCACAGCTGGACAGATGTGTTTTGAGTCTGGACATACAGTGGCACAGTGCTCTTTCAGTAAAGGCACAGCTGGACAGATGTGTTTTGAGTCTGGACGTACAGTAGCACAGAGCTCATTCAGTAAAGGCACAGCTGGACAGATGTGTTTTGAGTCTGGACGTACAATGGCACAGTGCTCATTCAGTAAAGGCACAGCTGGACAGATGTGTTTTGAGTCTGGACGACAATGGCACAGTGCTCATTCAGTAAAGGCACAGCTGGACAGATGTGTTTTGGGTCTGACGACAGTGGCACAGAGCTCATTCAGTAAAGGCACAGCTGGACAGATGTGTTTTGAGTCTGGACATACAGTGGCACAGTGCTCATTCAGTAAAGGCACAGCTGGACAGATGTGTTTTGAGTCTGGACGTACAGTGGCACAGAGCTCATTCAGTAAAGGCACAGCTGGACAGATGTGTTTAGAGTCTGGACGTACAGTGGCACAGTGCTCATTCAGTAAAGGCACAGCTGGACAGATGTGTTTAGAGTCTGGACGTACAGTGGCACAGTGCTCATTCAGTAAAGGCACAGCTGGACAGATGTGTTTTGAGTCTGGACGTACAGTGGCACAGTGCTCATTCAGTAAAGGCACAGCTGGACAGATGTGTTTTGAGACTGGACGTACAATGGCACAGTGCTCATTCAGTAAAGGCACAGCTGGACAGATGTGTTTAGAGTCTGACGCACAGTGGCACAGAGCTCATTCAGTAAATGCACAGCTGGACAGATGTGTTTTGAGTCTGGACGTACAGTGGCACAGTGCTCTTTCAGTAAAGGCACAGCTGGACAGATGTGTTTTGAGTCTGGACGTACAGTAGCACAGTGCTCATTCAGTAAAGGCACAGCTGGACAGATGTGTCTTGAGTCTGACGACAATGGCACAGTGCTCATTCAGTAAAGGCACAGCTGGACAGATGTGTTTTGGGTCTGAACGTACATTGGCACAGTGCTCATTCAGTAAAGGCACAGCTGGACAGATGTGTTTTGAGTCTGGACGTACAGTGGCACAGAGCCTCATTCAGTAAATGCACAGCTGGACAGATGTGTTTTGAGTCTGGACGTACAGTGGCACAGTGCTCATTCAGTAAATGCACAGCTGGACAGATGTGTTTTGAGTCTGGACGTACAGTGGCACAGTGCTCATTCAGTAAAGGCACAGCTGGACAGATGTGTTTTGAGTCTGGACGTACAGTGGCACAGTGCTCATTCAGTAAAGGCACAGCTGGACAGATGTGTTTTGAGTCTGGACGTAAAATGGCACAGTGCTCATTCAGTAAAGGCACAGCTGGACAGATGTGTTATGAGTCTGGACGTACAATGGCACAGTGCTCATTCAGTAAAGGCACAGCTGGACAGATGAGTTTAGAGTCTGGACGTACAGTGGCACAGAGCTCATTCAGTACAGGTACAGCTGGACAGATGTGTTTTGAGTCTGGACGTACAATGGCACAGTGCTCATTCAGTAAAGGCACAGCTGGACAGATGTGTTTTGAGTCTGCACAATGGCACAGTGCTCATTCAGTAAAGGCACAGCTGGACAGATGTGTTTGAGTCTGACGTACAGTGGCACAGAGCTCATTCAGTAAATGCACAGCTGGACAGATGTGTTTTGAGTCTGGACGTAGTGGCACAGTGCTCATTCAGTAAATGCACAGCTGGACAGATGTGTTTTGAGTCTGGACGTACAGTGGCACAGTGCTCATTCAGTAAAGGCACAGCTGGACAGATGTGTTTTGAGTCTGGACGTACAATGGCACATAGCTCATTCTGTAAAGGCACAGCTGGACAGATGTGTTTTGAGTCTGGACGTACAGTGGCACAGTGCTCATTCAGTAAAGGCACAGCTGGACAGATGTGTTTTGAGTCTGGACGTACAATGGCACAGTGCTCATTCAGTAAAGGCACAGCTGGACAGATGTGTTTGAGTCTGGACGTACAGTGGCACACAGTGCTCATTCAGTAAAGGCAAAGCTGGACAGATGTGTTTTGAGTCTGGACGTACAGTGGCACAGTGCTCATTCAGTAAAGGCACAGCTGGACAGATGTGTTTTGAGTCTGGACGTACAATGGCACAGTGCTCATTCAGTAAAGGCACAGCTGGACAGATGTGTTTTGAGTCTGGACGACAGTGGCACACAGTGCTCATTCAGTAAATGCACAGCTGGACAGATGTGTTTTGAGTCTGGACGTACAGTGGCACAGTGCTCATTCAGTAAAGGCACAGCTGGACAGATGTGTTTTGAGACTGGACGACAGTGGCACAGTGCTCATTCAGTAAAGGCACAGCTGGACAGATGTGTTTTGAGTCTGGACGTACAGTGGCACAGTGCTCATTCAGTAAAGGCACAGCTGGACAGATGTGTTTTGAGTCTGGACGTACAGTGGCACATAGCTCATTCAGTAAATGCACAGCTGGACAGATGTGTTTTGAGTCTGGACGTACAGTGGCACAGTGCTCATTCAGTAAATGCACAGCTGGACAGATGTGTTTTGAGTCTGGACGTACAGTGGCACAGTGCTCATTCAGTAAATGCACAGCTGGACAGATGTGTTTTGAGTCTGGAAGTACAGTGGCACAGTGCTCATTCAGTAAAGGCACAGCTGGACAGATGTGTTTTGAGTCTGACGTACAGTGGCACAGTGCTCATTCAGTAAAGGCACAGCTGGACAGATGTGTTTTGAGTCTGGACGTACAGTGGCACAGAGCTCATTCAGTAAAGGCACAGCTGGACAGATGTGTTTTGAGTCTGGACGTACAGTGGCACAGTGCTCATTCAGTAAAGGCACAGCTGGACAGATGTGTTTTGAGTCTGGACGTACAGTGGCACAGTGCTCATTCAGTAAAGGCACAGCTGGACAGATGTGTTTTGAGTCTGGACGTACAATGGTACAGTGCTCATTCAGTAAAGGCACAGCTGGACAGATGTGTTTTGAGTCTGGACGTACAGTGGCACAGTGCTCATTCAGTAAAGGCACAGCTGGACAGATGTGTTTTGAGTCTGAACAGTGGCACACAGTGCTCATTCAGTAAATGCACAGCTGGACAGATGTGTTTTGAGTCTGGACGTACAGTGGCACAGTGCTCATTCAGTAAAGGCACAGCTGGACAGATGTGTTTAGAGTCTGGACTTACAATGGCACACAGTGCTCATTCAGTAAAGGCACAGCTGGACAGATGTGTTTTGAGTCTGGACGTACAGTGGCACAGTGCTCATTCAGTAAAGGCACAGCTGGACAGATGTGTTTTGAGTCTGGACGTACAGTGGCACAGTGCTCATTCAGTAAAGGCACAGCTGGACAGATGTGTTTTGAGTCTGGACGTACAGTGGCACAGTGCTCATTCAGTAAAGGCACAGCTGGACAGATGTGTTTTGAGTCTGACGTACAGTGGCACATAGCTCATTCAGTAAATGCACAGCTGGACAGATGTGTTTTGAGTCTGGACGTACAGTGGCACAGTGCTCATTCAGTAAATGCACAGCTGGACAGATGTGTTTTGAGTCTGGACGTACAGTGGCACAGTGCTCATTCAGTAAATGCACAGCTGGACAGATGTGTTTTGAGTCTGGAAGTACAGTGGCACAGTGCTCATTCAGTAAAGGCACAGCTGGACAGATGTGTTTTGAGTCTGGACGTACAGTGGCACAGTGCTCATTCAGTAAAGGCACAGCTGGACAGATGTGTTTTGAGTCTGACGTACAGTGGCACAGAGCTCATTCAGTAAAGGCACAGCTGGACAGATGTGTTTTGAGTCTGGACATACAGTGGCACAGTTCTCATTCAGTAAAGGCACAGCTGGACAGATGTGTTTTGAGTCTGGACGTACAGTGGCACAGTGCTCATTCAGTAAAGGCACAGCTGGACAGATGTGTTTTGTGTCTGGACGTACAGTGGCACAGAGCTCATTCAGTAATGCACAGCTGGACAGATGTGTTTTGAGTCTGACGTACAGTGGCACAGTGCTCATTCAGTAAAGGCACAGCTGGACAGATGTGTTTTGAGTCTGGACGTACAGTGACACAGTGCTCATTCAGTAAAGGCACAGCTGGACAGATGTGTTTTGAGTCTGGACGTACAGTGGCACAGTGCTCATTCAGTAAAGGCACAGCTGGACAGATGTGTTTTGAGTCTGGATTTGAATGTGGCTACTGTTGGAGCACATCTGATCTCTTCTGAAGCTGGTTCCAGCTGCGGCTGGCATAATAGCTGAACGCAGACTCTCCTTGCTTTGAGTGAACTCTGGTATTTCTAGCTGACTTGATCCTGATGATCTGAGTGATCTGATGGGTTTGTATTTAATCAGCATATCTGCAATGTATTGAGGTCCTAGGTCATTGAGTGATTTATAAACAAGTAATAATATTTTAAAATTGATCCTAAATGTAACTGGAAGCCAGTGTAAAGACCTGAGGACTGGCGTGATATGGTCATATTTTCTTGTTCTGCTCAGAATCCTGGCCGCAGCGTTCTGTATGAGCTGCAGCTGTCTAATGGTCTTTTGGGAAGGCCGGTTAGAAGACCATTACAATAGTCCACCCTGCTGGTGATGAAAGCGTGAACGAGTTTCTCTAAGTCTTGCCTGGAGACAAAGCATCTGATTCTTGATATATTTTTCAGATGATAGGCATGACTATTGAAACTCAGGTCTGACTCCAAAATCACACCAAGATTCCTGACTTGATTTTTTGTTATTAGACCTTTGTCTCAAGATATGCTCACCTTGAGAATTTCATCTTGTTTCCAAATGTAATGATTTCAGTTTTGTTTTTGTTTAACTGGAGATAGTTTTGGCTCATCCAACTGTTAATTTCATCAATGCATTTGCACAGGAGTCAATGGGGCTATAGTCATTAGGTGATAGTGCTAAGTAGATCTGGGTGTCGTCAGCATAGCTGTGGTAAGCCATTTGGTTCTCTCATTATTTGGCCCAGTGGCAGCATGTACAGGTTGAATAGGAGTGGTGCTAGAATTGACCCTTGTGGGACTCGCAAGTCATGGATGTCCAGTCAGACTTATGGTCACCTATACTCACATAATAACCTCTTCCTTCTAAGTACGACCTGAACCATTTAAGGACCATCCCAGAAAGTCCGACCCAGTTTTCCAGCCTGTCAAGAAGTATGTTATGGTCAACAGTGTCGAATGCGCACTGAGGTCGAGTAGCACCAGAATTGATGTTTTGCCTGTATCTGTATTGAGGCGAATATCATTTATGATCTTTATGAGCGCTGTTTCTGTGCTGTGATGTGGTCGGAAACCAGATTGAAAATTGTCAAAGTATCCGTTTGAGCTTAAGAATTTGTTCAGCTGACTGAAGACAACTTTTTCAATGATCTTGCCTATGAAGGGGAGATTTGAGATTGGTCGGTAGTTGTTCAATATGGAGTTATCCAGATTTCTCTTTTCAGAAGAGGCTTAACTACTGCGGTTTTAAGGAGTTTGGAAAATTCCCATTGAGAAGTGATGAGTTTACCACTTCTAGCAGATCTGCTTCTAAACAGTTAAACACACTTTTGAAAAAAGAAGTGGGGAGTGTGCCAAGGAGGCAGGTTGATGTTTTAAGGTGCTGCACCGCTTTTCTAAAATTTTATAATCAATTGCTTCAAAATCAGACATAGTAACTTTCCGAGGTTGTGGTCTGATCTGACTGACCCCAAAGCAACTCACGGATGTGCTGATCGCCTTCCTGATATTATTTATTTTCTCTGAGAAGAAGGAAGCAAACTCACTGCATTTGCTGTCAGAGAGCATTTCACTGGGAATGTGACTCGGGGGGTTTGTCAGTCTCTCTACAGTAGCAAAAAGAGTGTGTGTGTTGTTTATGTTTCTGTTTATAATATTTGAGAAGAAGGTCTGTCTAGCCTTGCCTAGTTCCACATTGAAATCATGAAGGCTGTCTTTATAGATGTTATAATGGATTATAAGTTTTGTCTTCCGCCACATGCTCAGATTTCCTGCATTGTCTTTTCATTATTTGCACTGCCATTGAGTTTCTCCAAGGTGCTTTCTGTCTTCCACTCTTTTCTTGACTTTCTCAGGAGCAATATCATCAATTACACTCTTAACTTTTGAGTTAAAGGAGTCAAGGAGAGAATCAACAGAGTCTGCAGATATGCTTGGTGTTAGAGATATAGCCTTCATAAATAGCTCACTAGTGTTCTCATTTAAGCTTCTCTTTGACAGCGACAGATCTAGCTTCAATGGCAGGAGAGATTGAAATATCAAAGAAAATACAGAAATGATCAGACAATGCTACATCTTTAACAACAATTGATGAAATGTTTAGACCCTTGCTGATAAGTAAGTCTAGAGTGTGTCCACGATTGTGTGTGGACCATGTACATGCTGTGTCAAATCAAAAGTGTTAAGAACAGTCATGAGCTCTTTGTTGTACTGGATTCAGTATTTTCTATGTGAATGTTAAAATCCCCAGCAATGGCAAAACAATCAAACTCTGAGGAGATTATTGATAACAGCTCTGTAAAGTCCTCAGTAAAGGATGGAGAGTATTTGGAGGCCTGTAAATAATGATAAGCAGGATAAGCAGGATTTTACTGTGAATTTGTTAAGTAAATTGTGTTTTGTATTTATATATTTAAGTATACTTTAAACTTGTAATAAATTGTTCAATTTAAATAAAAATTAAATAAAAAGCCTTTCTTTAATCTCATCCACCTCATGTTGTGGCTCTTTTTCTGAAAGTATCAGTTCAGGCACCGGTACCGTTTTAAAAGTATCGGTTTGGCACCGGTATCAGAAAAAACCCAAACGATACCCAACCCTCTCTGTCACACAAAAGCACTAACATCTGCAGAAAATCTGGCCAAACGGCTTCTCAGGCCTTGCCACCAGACAGCCGACATGAATCCACAGCGATAGAGGAATACTGCAGAGTAAGAGAAGTAAACCACTGTCAGTGTGGTTCCTTATCCATCCTGATGCCCCATGGATGGGCTCGTCCCCTGATGGGATGGTCTATGACCCCAAGAGCCAGCCTGCCTTTGGACTTGTGAAGTGCCCAAATAGCGACGCAGATTAAGACTAGGCGATTTCCTAGGCAGATATTAGTTTAGGACTATATTATGGGAAAGCACAGACAAAGCACTGCTACTGCAGAGATAGCACACACATGAAATCCCACAACTTCAGTCAACACACCGGCGTATGTTGTGCATGTGATATCTCTGCAGTAGCAGTGCTTCGCCTGTGCTTACCCATAATATAGTCCCAATATCTGCCTAGGAAATCACCTAGTCTTAATCTGCATCGCTATTTGTACTCGTTGTGACTACTCAGGCCTCAAGAAGGGTTAGGTGGGTTTTTTTGTTGGATCACTTTTACTCGGGACATGCTACAGCCTTAGCCTCTTCTATGAGCTGAGATCTTTCTTCATTAAAACTAGGGATGGGTAGCTCCTCACCCTGTGTCGACACACGTCTCGAGTTTTCGACTCACTAGTGCTTCGAAATAGCTCATTGCTTTGAAATGGGGCTGTCACGTGACCTGTGGGAACGAAGCTAACCTCCCTAACACGTCACGATGGGCTCACAGATTGTGCTGTCCCATACCCGTTATCCATTTATTGCAATATTATAATTTTATTTTAACTTGGAGTATTGTTGTTAATGAAAATACTACTATATAAAACATCTGAATGAAATTATCTGAATGTAAATTAAATTACTATGCAAGCTCAACCACTGTTCCCAGAAAAATGAATAAAAGTCCTTCCTCAACCAGAAACTAGTTTGCTGCTTGTAAACGCTGTCCTCAGTTGCCAACAGCTCACATTGTGTTTAATGATCTGGAGAATCCACGCAAGAGACCACGCTCTCTAACTCTTCAGTCTCGACACTCATAATAAAGTGTCATGCATGATATGTGATCAAACTTTATCATATTCTAATAATACATCCTCAATGCTTCGCCATCTACGCTCCAAACATCCAAATGCTCTGGCCAACGAGACCCTACAACAGAGCACCAGTCTGCACCAACTGAAAAAGGTCAAATTATTACTAATAATGAAAAGAAATTTCCCTTGGGACAAAACATATTATGTACTGCCCACAAAGAGTGATAAAGTAATTCAAATGCAAGAAAAGTCACCCTTTTGGAGTTCAAGTTTTCATATTATATTCCATGTCTTCATGTGGTGGAATATAAGAACACTGAGTATCACAAATATGAACAAATCACTAAAAGCATAGCCAAAGTTTCAAAGCCATTTACTAGAATAACCATTTTAGCATATGAATAAGTCAAGCAAGCCTATTTCTATTAATGTCTTTCGCAATTACATTTATAATACACCATTGTAACATTGTAACATAATTGTTATTTTTATAATCCAACTTTATGTCTCAAATAGCCTGTGTTAATGAAATGTGGGTCCTTTGTCCACCTCTGTACATTTATTTATTAATTTACTTATATATACATTCATACATACATTCATACATACATACATACATACATTCATACATACATTCATACATACATTCATACATTCATACATTCATTCATACATACATTCATACATACATTTATACATTCATTCATACATGGATTCATACATTCATTCATACATTCATTCATACATGGATTCATACATACATACATTCATTCATACAATACATACATACATACATACATACATACATACATACATACATTCATACATACATTCATACATACATTCATTCATACATACATTCATACATTCATTCATACATTCATACATACATTCATACATTCATACATACATTCATACATACATACATACATACATACATACATACATACATTCATTCATACATACATTCATACATTCATTCATACATTCATACATACATACATTCATACATTCATACATACATTCATACATACATTCATACATACATTCATACATTCATACATACATACATACATATACATTCACACATACATACATTCATACATTCATACATACATTCATACATACATACATACATTCATACATACATTCATACATACATTCATACATTCATTCATACATGGATTCATACATACATACATTAATTCATACATACATTCATACATTCATACATACATTCATACATACATACATTCATACATTCATACATACATTCATACATACATACATACATACATACATACATACATTCATTCATACATACATTCATACATTCATTCATACATTCATACATACATACATTCATACATTCATACATACATTCATACATACATTCATACATACATTCATACATTCATACATACATACATACATACATACATTCACACATACATACATTCATACATTCATACATACATTCATACATACATACATACATTCATACCTTCATACATACATTCATACATTCATTCATACATGGATTCATACATACATACATTCATTCATACATACATTCATACATTCATTCATACATTCATACATACATACATTCATACATTCATACATACATTCATACATACATTCATACATACATTCATACATACATACATACATACATACATACATACATACATACATACATACATACATACATACATACATACATACATACATACATACATACATACATACATTCATACAAACATCCATACATGCATGCATACATACTTACATACATACATTCATACATACATACATACATACATACATACATACATACATACATTCATACATTCATACATACATTCATATATTCATACATACATTCATACATTTCATACATACATTCATACATACATACATACATACATTCATATTCATACATTCATACATACATACATTCATACATACATTCATACATTCATACATACATTCATACATTCATACATACATACATTCATACATACATTCATTCATACATACATTCATACATACATACATTCATACATTCATACATACATTCATACATACATACATACATACATACATTCATACATACATTCATACATACATTCATACATACATACATACATACATACATACATACATACATACATACATACATACATACATACATACATACATACATACATTCATACATTCATACATACATTCATACATACATACATACATACATACATTCATACATACATTCATACATTCATTCATACATTCATACATACATTCATACATACATACATACATACATACATACATACATACATACATACATACATACATTCATACATACATACATTCATACATACATTCATCATACATTCATACATACATTCATACATTCATACATACATTTATACATACATACATTCATACATACATTCATACATTCATACATTCATACATACATTCATACATACATTCATACATTCATACATTCATACATACATTCATACATTCATACATACATTCATACATTCATACATACATACATACATACATACATACATACATTCATACATACATTCATACATTCATATATTCATACATTTATTCATACATTCATACATTCATACATACAATTATACATACATTCATACATACATTCATACATTCATACATTCATACATACATACATACATTCATACATTCATACATACATTCATATATACATTCATACATACATACATACATACATTCATACATACATTCATACATACATACATACATTCATACATACATTCATACATACATTCATACATACATACATACATTCATACATACATACATTCATACATACATTCATACATACATTCATACATTCATACATACATACATACATTCATACATTCATTCATACATACATTCATACATACATTCATACATACATTCATACATTCATACATTCATACATACATACATACATTCATACATTCATACATTCATACATACATTCATACATTCATACATACATTCATACATACATTCATTCATACATACATACATTCATTCATACATACATTCATACATACATACATACATACATTCATACATACATTCATACATTAATACATACATACATACATACATTCACATTCATACATACATTCATACATTCATACATACATACATACATTCACATACATTCATACATACATACATACATTCATACATACATTCATACATACATACATACATTCATACATACATTCATACATACATTCATACATACATACATACATTCATACATACATTCATACATACATACATACATACATACATACATACATACATTCATACATTCATACATACATTCATACATACATACATTCATACATACATTCATACATTCATACATACATTCATACATACATTCATACATACATACATTCATACATACATTCATACATTCATACACATTCATACATACATACATTCATACATACATTCATACATACATTCATACATACATTCATTCATACATACATTCATACATACATTCATACATACATTCATACATTCATACATACATACATACATTCATTCATACATACAGCATACATTCATACATACATACATACATACATTCATACATTCATACATACATTCATACATTCATACATTCATACATACATACATTCATACATACATTCATACATACATACATTCATACATTCATACATACATTCATACATTCATACATACATTCATACATTCATACATACATACATACATTCATACATTCATACATACATTCATACATACATACATACATTCATACATTCATACATACATTCATACATATACATACATTCATTCATACATACATTCATACATTAATACATACATACATACATACATTCATACATACATTCATTCATACATACATACATTCATACATTCATACATTCATACATACATTCATACATACATTCATTCATACATACATTCATACATTCATTCATACATACATTCATACATACATACATACATACATACATTCATACATACATTCATTCATACATACATACATTCATTCATACATTCATACATACATTCATTCATACATTCATATACATTCATACATACATACATACATTCATACATTCATACATACATTCATACATACATTCATACATACATTCATACATACATACATACATTCATACATACATACATTCATACATTCATACATACATTCATACATTCATACATACATTCATACATACATACATATATTAATACATGCATTCATACATTCATACATACATTCATACATTCATACATACATTCTTACATACATACATTCATACATTCATACATACATGCATACATACATACATACATTCATACATTCATACATACATTCATACATTCATACATACATTCATACATACATTCATACATACATTCATACATACATACATACATTCATACATTCATACATACATTCATACATTCATACATACATTCATACATACATTCATACATACATACATATATTAATACATGCATTCATACATACATACATTCAAACATACATTCATACATAAATACATACATACATACATACATACATTCAAACATACATTCATACATTCATACATACATTCATACATACATACATACATACATACATACATACATACATACATTCATACATTCTTACATACATACATACATTCATACATACATACATTAATTCATTCATACATACATTCATACATACATTCATACATTCATACATACATTCATACATACATTCATACATACATACATACATACATACATACATTCATACATTCATACATACATTCATACATACATTCATACATACATATACATACATTCATACATTCATACATACATACATTCATACACATACATACATTCATACATACACATCTACATACATTCATACACATATACATTTCATCATACATCATACATTCATACATACATACATACATACATTCATACATTCATTCATTCATACATTCATACATACACATTCATACATATACACATTACATACATACATACATATTCATACATATACATACATACATACATACATACATTCATATACATACATTCATACATACATTCATACATACATTCATTATCATTCATACATTCATTCATACATACATTCATACATTCATACATACATTCATACATACATACATTCATACATACATACATACATTCATACATACATTCATACATACATTCATACATACATTCATTCATACATACATTCATACATACATTCATACATACATTCATACATACATATACATTCATATACATACATTCATACATACATTCATACACATACATTCATACATACATTCATACATACATTCATACATACATTCATACATACATTCATACATACATACATATACATTCATTCATACATTCATTCATACATACATTCATACATACATTCATACATACATTCATACATACATTCATACATTCACATTCATACATACATACATACATTCATACATACATACATTCATACATACATTCATACATACATTCATACATTCATACATACATTCATACATACATACATACATACATACATTCATACATACATTCATACATTCATACATACATTCATACATACATACATTCATACATTCATACATACATTCATACATACATTCATACATACATTCATACATACATTCATACATTCATACATACATACATACATACATACATTCATTCATACATACATTCATACATTCATTCATACATACATTCATACATTCATACATACATTCATACATACATTCATTCATACATACATTCATACATTCATACATACATTCATACATACATTCATACATACATACATACATACATACATACATTCATACATACATACATTCATTCATACATACATTCATACATTCATACATACATACATTCATACATACATTCATACATACATACATTCATACATACATTCATACATTCATACATACATACATACATACATACATACATACATACATTCATACATACATACATTCATACATTCATACATACATTCATACATACATTCATACATTCATACATACATTCATACATACATTCATACATACATACATACATACATACATACATACATACATACATACATACATACATACATTCATACATTCATACATTCATACATACATTCATACATACATTCATACATACATTCATACATACATACATACATTCATACATTCATACATTCATACATACATTCATACATACATACATTCATACATACATACACGGTCAGTGGTTTCGTTTCACATGTGTTTGTAGCTCAGTCGAATTGACTCATAATCCTTGATTTTCTTCTTAACACTCGCTTACAAACGAATACTTTCTATTATTTACAGCGTGAACATATCACCGATACGATTCTCTATAAAAACAATCGGATTGCTTTGATATCGCTTTATATCCGAACTTCCGCTACTAGCCGTCAGACCGCTAGCATTGCACGCGTGGTAACTTATTTACACCGTAACCACTGAAACCTAATTCGCCATTGTAGCACATTTACTACAATGGCGAATAACTCGGATCTGTGTCTAATGTTACCTTTGAGTGCAGGTGAGGACAAGTTCGAGCTGCATTCGTGCAGTTGGAGTTGGAGTCGTTGGACAAGCAGATTCGCGACCTACAAGACAGACGAGCCATGCTGAGAGAGCGACGATCAGCGCTCGAAACATCACGCGCCGATGCTCACAAGTCAGTGGTTAGTAACCTTTTGACTCCGACCTGCCTACTCGGTGTGTTTCTCTGCACAGGACCCAAGCACCCAGGACGCGATCATCCCTGGTTTCGTTCACTCCGCACCGACACAGCACCATGGACCCTGGGTGTTTCCACAGCGGAAGACGCGAGCCAGGACCAGAGCAAGGACCTCTCCGCCTCCCGGTCTTCGAGATCTCCACTCAGAACCGCTTCTCCCTCTTCGTGAGACGGAACGCGGCGCTGTGGTCATCGGTACTTCCATCGTCCGCATGTCCGCGCTTACTTCAGGTAAAGGTAAGGTGCGCACTCACTGCTTTCCTGGTGCTCGTGTTCTCGGCGTCGCTGCACAGGTTCCCGAGATCCTGAACGGTGACGAGCGCATCAGAGCTGTCGTGCTGCACGCGGGAACGAACAACATCAAGGCTGCAGCAGACGGAGGTTCTGAAGAAGGACTACAGGAGTCTGGTCAAACGGTGCGCAGAACATCTGAGAACATCACATAGAGACTGTGTCTGTTCCGAATCAGTAAATACAAAAAACCATCAAAACCATTCAACAGTAAAAATTTAATTGATGTCCAACAAATAAACAACAGATATAATACGGATGAACAATTGATAAATCTCGGGTTGCTGAATATTCGATCCCTTTCGCCAAAAACGCTTATTGTTAATGATATGATTATAGATCATAACCTAGATGTGCTGTGTTTGACAGAAACCTGGCTAAAACCTGACGACTACATTACTTTAAATGAGTCCACTCCCAAGATTATTGTTATAAACACGAGCACGCCTGAAAGGAAAAGGGGAGGTGTTGCTGTAATTTATAATGATAACTTCAGTATTACTCAGAAGTCTAGTTTCAAATATAATTCCTTTGAAGTTTTGGTGCTTTATGTAACATTGTGTAGTGTAAATGATAAATCCCGCTTGACATTTGTGTTGGCTACTGTATACAGGCCACCAGGGCACAATACAGACTTTATCAAAGAATTTGCTGGTTTTCTATCAGAGTTAGTACTGGCTGCAGATAAAGTACTAATTGTTGGTGATTTTAATATCCATGTTGACAATGAAAAAGACGCATTGGGATTGGCATTTAAAGACATTATAAACTCTATTGGAGTTAGACAACACGATCTGGACCCACTCATCGCCTTAATCATACTTTTAGATCTAATACTGTCACATGGACTAAATGTTGATACCATTAAAATTCTGCAGCAGAGCGATGACATCTCAGATCATTACCTAATATCATGTATACTTAATATAGCTAAGGCTGCAAAGCCATCCTCGCCTCAAATATGGCAGGACTATAACCACAAGTACTAAAGATTGCTTTATACATAATCTTCCTCATCAGTTCCATCTCCTCAGAATTACAGATAGCCAAGAGGAACTTGATGTTGCAACAGAAACTACTGACTCTCTTTACTAGCACTTTAGACATAGTTGCTCCTCGGCGCTAAAGAAGATTAAAGCAAATAATCCAACGCTGTGGTACAACGAGCACACTGGCCCTTAAAACAGCAGCCAGAAAATGGAGCGCAGCTGGAAGAAAACAAAACTGGAGGTTTTTGCAATTTGTGGAAAGAGAGCATGATTGCATACAGAAAGGCCATAAAACTGCTAGATCTGCTTATTTCTCAACTTTTAGAAGAAAACAAACACAACCCTAGGTATTTATTCGATACAGTGGCTAAATTAACAAAGGATAAAGCTTCAACTTCTGACGCTTGTAAACAACACAGCAGTAATGACTTTATGAACTTCTTTACTAGTAAGATTGATAACATTAGGAATAAAATTATAACCATGCAGCCGCTACTACAGTATCACTTCAGACAGAACATTGTAGTGTCACTGAGGAAAATTACACTCATTCACTGCTATAGGAGGAGAAGAATTGGCTAAACTTGTTAAATCATCAAAATCAACAACATGTATGCTTGACCCTATACCGACTAGGCTATTAAAAGAGATGCTTCCAGAGGTCATAGATCCTCTGCTTAATATTATTAATTCATCCTTGACATTAGGATATGTACCAAAAACGCTTTAAGTTGGCTGTAATTAAACCACTTATTAAAAACCGCAACTTGATCCTAAAGAATTATTCAATTACAGACCAATCTCGAATCTACCGCTTCTATCAAAAATATTAGAAAAGGCCGTGTCTTCACAATTATGTTCCTTTTAGAAAGAAATGGTATATGTGAGGATTTCCAGTCAGGATTTAGACCATATCATAGTACTGAGACTGCTCTAATTAGAGTTACAAATGATTTACTCTTATCATCTGATCGTGGTTGTATCTCTCATTAGTGTTACTCGATCTTAGCGCTGCATGATACTATCGATCACAATATTCTTTTGAATAGACTCGAAAATTATGTTGGCATTAGTGGAACTGCATTGGCATGGTTTAAATCTTACTTATCTGACTTATCAGTTTGTAGCAGTAAATGAAGAGATGTCACACCGATCACAAGTTCAGTATGGAGTACCGCAAGGCTCAGTGTTAGGACCGCTGTTTTCACCCTGTATATGCTACCACTGGGAGATATCATTAGGAAGCATGGCGTTAGTTTTCATTGTTATGCTGATGATACTCAGCTCTATATTTCTTCACACCCTGACGAAACTTACCAATTCACAAGATTAACGGAATGCATAGCTGATATTAAAAATTGGATGAATAGTAATTTCTGCAACTTAATTCAGATAAAACTGAATTTTTAATTATTGACAGAAAAGCTCCACAAGTAGTGCCCTAGAATACTGTCTAACCTCGATGACTGCTCTGTCAAGCCCTCGCCAGTGAGGAACCTGGGTGTGCTCTTTGATACCAATCTTTGTTTGAAAGCCACGCTTTAGCATCTGTAAAACTGCATTCTACCATCTTAAAAATATATCTAAATTACGCCACATGCTTTCAATGCAAAATGCTGAACAATTAGTACATGCTCATGAGCTCAAGGCTAGATTATTGTAATGCTCTACTGGGTGGTTGCCCTGCTCGCCTAATAAATAAACTCCAGCTGGTCCAAAACGCAGCAGCTCGAGTTCTTACTAGAACCAGGAAGTACGATCATATTAGTCCAGTTCTGTCAACACTGCACTGGCTCCTATTAAACATCGTGATACATTTTAAAATCTTGCTTTTTACTTATAAAGCAATAAATGGTTTAGCTCCCAGTACTTAAGCGAGCTCTAACGCATTATACTCCATCACGCTCATTGCGTCTCTAAACTCTGGCCAGTTGAAAATACCTAGAATATCTAAATCAACTGCAGGCGGTCGATCCTTTTCCCCACTTTTCGATCCTGCACCCAGATGTGACCAACACATGACCCTGAAGTGTCTGCAGAGACCGTGTCATTTAGACTCCCCCTTAAGCTGCCTCATCGACACGGCATCCTCAATAAACCTGTCTCCGGCGTGATGACTCCAATTGTTTGAATAGTCCTAGTTAATAATTCTTTAAATCGATATGTCATCCACAAAACAACCTGTCTCCAGCGTGAGCTTTCACATCTTTCGAATATTACACTTTAGTAATTTTTTAATCAATACGGCATCCTCAATAAAAACCTGTCTCCGCGTAATGGCTCCGATATTTCTAATTATTTATTTTTAATAATTATTTAATCAATACATCATCCTCAATAAACCAGTCTCCGGCGTGTTGCCACGGATATTTCGAATATTCCGATCTATTATGACCTCTGACCTGTAAAATTGCCAGAATAATAATAATAATACGCTGTTTGTTAATTGGCCAGAAGAGAACAGGCACCCCGACTGAGCCTGGTTTCTCCCAAGGTTTATTTTTCTCCATTAGGTCCCCTGATGGGGTTTTGGTTTCCTTGCCAGTCACCTCTGGCTTGGCTTGCTCAGTTGGGGACACTAAATTTTTCAAATAAATTTACAAATAAATCTAATTATTAAACTAGATTAACCATTCTAGAACCATCCAAATTAACGCATCCTCAATTAACCCGCCTCGCGCAATAACTGTTGCAATGTTGTCCTGTTTAAGTCAGGCTTCTGACGACGCAATCACTGTAATTGCCTATAAAACGCGCTAGATAAATCAGACATTCGCAAATGTGTCTTTTAGCATTAGTATTCATCGGCTGCGTGGGATTTAAGCTTTGAAGAGCGCTTTAATAAAAGATGTTAAAGGTTGATTCTCTGTCACCTGCTCCCCGGAGTGCAGCCTCCGCCTCCGCCTCCGCCTGCTCCTGCTCCTCCCTCTCCAGCGCCTCCAGCGTGAGCATCGCCTCCCGTGCCATCCGCTCATCCCGCTGCTGCCGCCGCTGCTCCTCGCGCTCCTCCACCTTACGCATGTACTCGCTCATGTCCAGCTCCACGCCCTCCTCCGCCAGCACCTTCACCTCCTCCAGCTTCAGACGCCGGAACTGCTTCACCTTCGCCTGAACCCTGCAACAAACAACGCAAATGCATAACGAACAAATGTCACACAAGTAATTATATATACAGTAACTACAATTAACTAAAACCAAAATTGTTTTTTTCCAGCTACATTAACAGAAATAAAATAAAATATACAAAAACTTTTTATTTCAGCTTGATGTGCTAAAATAAACTAAAAATGTAAAATTAAACAAATTGTATAGCATCTAAATATAACTATAATAGTATCTAAATAATACTAAAATAACAGTTGATAGTATTTAGGTTGTTTTATTTACTAAGATTCAAACTGTAAAAAGTCAATTCACGGCAATTGTAAATTTCCACGAGACATCGTTAAAATGAAAATGCATTTGCGTAATTTTTCCCCCACCGAAAAAAAGCTTTTTGATTACAATAGTTTTACTATTTTCGCAGAGACAAAATCTATATTATTAAAAAAATATTTCCCCCCGCCCAGCAAAATAAGTTTATTACAACAGCTCTATTATATCTAACCATAAATGTAGTTATAACGTGACATTCCTACATCATGCTATCGGTGAAAAATATTTCAGCATCTGTATGATTTTTAAATCCAAACAAAAGTTTTTCACTAGTTTTTACGTATTAAGATTGGAACAGTAAAAGTTAATTCACGGCTATGACAAATGTTCACAGAGAAATGTCGTTAAAAACAAAAATCCATTTGAGTAAAAAAAATGCTTTTTTCCCAACGAAATAAAATCAATTTATTATAACAGCTCTACTATTACTATATCTAATCATAAGTTTCGTTATAACGTGACATTCCTACATCATGCTATCGCACGAAACAATGCATTTGCGCACTTTTTTGGCAAGCAGAAAAAATCTGTGCATCAGTAAAAAAAAAAAATTCCAGAATAAGTTTTCCCTAATTGTTAGGTAGTAAGATTTTTATTTATTAAGATCAATTCACGGCTATGACAAATTTTCGCAGAGAAGTCGTTAAAATTAAACAGTCCATTTGCAAAAAAAAAAAAACGAAACTAAAATTTTATTTTAACAGCTCTATTATTGCTATATCTAACCATAAGTGTCATTATAACGTGACATTCCTACATCATGCTATCGCACGAAACAATGCATTTGCGCACTTTTTCGGTCGGCGAAAAATATTTCAGCATCAGTACGATTTTTAAATCCAAACAATTTTTTTCCACTAGTTTTTACTTAAGATTGGAACAGTAAAAGTCAATTCACGGCTATGACAAATGTTTGCAGAGAACTGTCGTTAAAATGAAAATCCATTTGCAAAAAAAACAAAAGCTTTTTTGCCCAGCGAAATAGGAGCAATTTTATTATAACAGCTCTACTATTACTATAAATAACCATAAATGTCGTTATAACGTGACATTCCTACATCATGCTATTGCACGAAACAATACAGTTGCGCACTTTTTCATTCAGCGAAAAATATTTCCGCATCAGTATGATTTTTATATCCAAACAAATTATTTCCACTCGATTTTACTTAAGATTGAAACAGTAAAAGTCAACTCACGGCTATGACAAATGTTCCCAGAGAAATGTCGTTAAAGCGAAAATCCATTTCCAGCTAAATAAAAGCTTCTTTATTATAACAGCTCTATTATAACTATAATAAATGTCGTTATAACGTGACATTCCTACATCATGCTATCGCATGAAACAATACACTTGCGCACTTTTTCGGTCAGTGAAAAATATTTCAGCATTAGTACGATTTTTAAATCCAAACAAAAGTTTTCCATCGTTTTTACTTATTAAGATTGGAACAATAAAAGTCAATTGACGGCTATGACAAATGTTTGCAGAGAAATGTCGTTAAAACAAAAATCCATTTGCGAAAAAAAAACAAAAAAGCTTTTTTCCCAGCTAAATAAAAGCATTTTTATTACAACAGCTCTACTATTACTATAAATAACCATAAATGTCGCGACATTCCTATATCATGCTATCGGTGAAAAAAATGCATTTGCGCACTTTTTCGGTCAGCGAAAAATATTTCAGCATCAGTCCGATTTTTATATCCAAACAAAAGATTTCCACTAGTCGTTAGTATGTAAGATAGTTTAGGTCAATGCGCTGCTATGACAAACTTCGCAGAGGCGTTAAAACACTGCGTGAAAATGTTTCGTTAAAACCAAATTCATTTGCGTATTTTTTCCACGGTGAAAAATGCTGAACTATTACTATAATTTACATAGTTTCACAGTGACACATCATTAAAACACTTTTTTTCACGTAAGCTTTTTAAAGACGCAACTGAAAATTCGCTGTTTATGACTCGTGGTGGTGTGTTTTGTAATGGTGGGGTATTTGGCACCTGCGCAGGAGCTTTTCTCTGAACGTGACTCTGTTTTTCCTCCAGTGCTCCAGCTCGGGGCTGGTGAGGCTCGTGGGCTTCAGGTGGTCCAGGACCGTGACGTCTTTCCCCTGTTTCCACAGATTGTAGCTGAAGGCAGCGCACAAACACATCCATGGAGATCTTCACCATGTCCTTACGGCATGAGCACTGCACAGAAGAAACAACGCTAAATAAACAAGATCAACATGTGTGAAACAGACGGTCCTGATTGGATGTGAGGTGACAATCGAGCCAATCAGAACCAGTTTAGTTCACAGCTATGCTGACTGACCAATGAGATTCCACTGTGGGCGGGGCTAATTGGCACAACAATGAATATTTTAATTTGCTAATAAATAAATAGTTCTGATGTTGTGAACAATATATTTAGCAAATCTTCAAAACGGGAGGCGAGGAATAAAATAAATTAAACTCAAAAATATACATTAAATTAAATAAACAAATAAATAATAATGAATAATACAAAGTAAATAAATAAAATGATAATAAATAAAATAGTTGTAAAAAATTATAATAACGTGTAGTGGACTGTTTTTATAAAGAAAAATAGAATGAAAAAACCCCAATAAAATATTAATTAATAATAATTAATAAATAATAATCAATCGAATAAATACATTTTCAAAAATAAATAATTAAATATAATTGAATGATAAAAAATAATTGTAAAAAAATGCAATATAAAAATAACGTTGATATTATTATATTTCTTTTTTGTATATGTATATATATTTTATTCTAATACATATGCAAGTTACCTAAAAAAAGGGGGGTCAAAAATTTGATGGGGTCAAAAAGATTGTACAATCCTGCTAAAAACACACAAATTAAATGTTAAAAAATCCAGTTGCAAAGTTGCTAAGAACAGATTTAAAGTAAATTTGTAGTGGAATACTCTGATAATAATGATAATAATAACATTATTCTATGCAAATGACCTAAAAAAACCTACAAAATATTGGGGTTCAAAAGATGAAATCATAGTAACACGCAAAGATCAGAATCAAAGTGACGGCGTCGTGTCTGAAAGATGATTGCGGGGAAAGCGAAGACGTGATGATTAGATGAAACACAGGAGCGCAGACGTGAGATTATTAAATCATCAGCGCTGACGACTGCGAGGGGGAAAAACTGGCTTTTAATCGCAGAGTTTGTGCGCCGTGGAGCGAAGTGAGAAACGCACAAATCAACATCTCTCAATCAACACCGCAGGAGAGGGAGAGAGAGAGAGAGAGAGAGACCGTGAGAGACAGAGAGAGTGAGAGAGAGAGAGAGAGAGAGAGAGAGAGAGAGAGAGAGAGAGAGAGAGAGAGAGAGAGGAGAGAGAGAGAGACAGAGAGAGAGAGAGAGAGAGAGAGAGAGAGAGAGAGACAGAGAGAGAGAGAGAGAGAGAGAGACAGAGAGAGAGACAGAGAGAGAGAGAGAGAGAGAGACAGAGAGAGAGACAGAGAGAGAGAGAGAGAGAGAGAGAGAGAGAGAGTGAGAGAGAGAGAGAGAGAGAGAGACAGAGAGAGAGAGAGAGAGAGAGAGAGAGAGAGAGAGAGAGAGAGAGAGAGAGAGAGAGAGACAGAGAGAGAGAGAGAGAGAGAGAGAGAGAGAGAGAGAGAGAGAGAGAGAGAGAGAGACAGAGAGAGAGAGACAGAGAGAGAGAGACAGAGAGAGAGAGAGAGAGAGAGAGAGAGAGAGAGAGACAGAGAGAGAGACAGAGAGAGAGACAGAGAGAGAGAGAGAGAGAGAGAGAGAGAGAGAGAGAGAGAGAGAGAGAGAGAGAGAGAGAGAGAGAGAGAGAGAGAGAGAGAGAGAGAGAGAGAGAGAGAGAGAGAGAGAGAGAGAGAGACAGACTTTGAACAACTTTAATTACAAAAAAATTAAAAAACAATTCTTCACTCAATTAATCACAAAACATAAATAAACTTACAAAACACCCCTACACTTTTTTTTTTTTTTTTTTTTTTTTTAACAAACATTATCATACATTGATTTGTAAATTACCATCACAGTCAACGTCGCAAATACAGTTATTTATAGCCCACTTAAACTTGAACTCTTCAATATTCTCATTCAGACGATAATATTCAAATTCTATTCTTAACCGTGACTTCAACAACCCCTCATAAATCAGTACCACATCAGTTTGCCCCACACCACCTATTTTACTTTTACGGGACAGCCAGACAGCTAACTTTGCTTGTCCGAAAATAAAATTCAGTAGGTGATAAGTCTCTCTCTTACTGCATTTATATTTAGGTCCATAGATATACAATTCAGATGTGAAACCTTCACCTAAAATCTGACACCATCCACCAAGAATTTCAAAAAGAGGCAATAATCTACTGCAATTAACAAATAAATGAAAAACGGTTTCCTGTTGATCACAGAAAGGACAGCCTATCCCTGCTAGTGGATCAAAATGTGCTCTGTATCTGTTTGTAGCTATGATTCCATGCACAACGCGCCATTGCAGGTCTCCAGACCTTTTTTCAATGGGCGGCTTGTACAAGGACCTCCAGCTACCTTCCGGGGTATGGTCAGGTCCAAAAAACTCTATCCATTTAGACTCCTTTACAGTTTCCAGAACATGAAGATGAATAACTTTTACACACAAAATATAAGTTGCTTTTTTCCCAATGTCTCTGAAGTGTCCCAGTTGAGGTGTTTTAAAGGAAAGAATACCACCTTCAGTTTCTTGCCACAAGCCAGTTGCAGCTGCAATATCCAGTTCTGGGAAAGAAGAAACAACATTTCCTTTTTTATGTAAAGATAAAAAGTCTCTGTAGTCCAGGGGTATTGACTCATATATATGTTTCAACAGCCTCTGCACAACTCTCGGACTGATCTTAGGCCCAGCTTAGTAGCCAGAGTCTCTGCAGAAATCCATCCATCTTCAGTCAATAAATGCCCAATTTTTACAATATTTGCAGACCGCAAAGCATTCCTCACAGTAGTTGATTTCAAAATATCCAAATCAATTTTTGGATTAAAGATCAAAGGCTCTTCCAGTAACCACCAACTCTGTTCACCATTAAGTTCTCTGCAGATTTTTAAAAGAGTCCACGCTCTCAGCATTGACTTGTAGAAAGATGACAGTCCAGTTAGGTCTAGCTTATCAATGTCCATTAGGAACAGCTGACGATCAAATCCCATTTTGCCTGCTCTTCTCAGTAGGCCACAGGCTACCCCAAACCAGCTCACGTCTTCACCATACAGGAATCTTTGAGCAGTCCAAGTCTGAAAGCTTTAATTCTGGATTTGATGTCAATGAGTCCTTGACCTCCCTCCATCCTGGGCAGGTAGAGTACTGATGCTTTTAGCCAATGATGCCCGGTCCAAAAAAAATCAACTAGTTGCTTTTGAATGTCCATTATCAGTTCTTCAGGAGGTTCTAAAATCATCATCTTATGCCATAAAGTAGCAGCAATAAGATTATTACAGACCAAAACCCTACCCCTATAGGATAGCTGAAGGAGCAACCACTTCCATCGAGACAACCGTGCACATGTTTTCTCCACTAGTCCCTCCCAATTCTGTTTCCTATATTCTTCAGATCCTAAAAACAGCCCTAAATATTTAAAACCTTCTCTTCCCCATTTCAACTCACCAGGAAGAATAGGACCATTATTGCCATGCCCACACCATACAGCCACACTTTTGCCCCAATTAACTTTAGCAGAAGATGCTTTTTCGTAAGTTTCCAAACACTTTTTTTACAACATTAACATCTTGATTGCCTCTTATTAAAACCGTAAGATCATCCGCATATGCAGACAATTTCATTGAAAGGGGAAAATCTATTTCTCTAATTTGCAGTCCCATTAATTCTCTCCTTAATTTACAGAGCAGAGGCTCAAGAGCAATGCTATAAAGCTGCCCTGAGATGGGGCAACCTTGCCTAATACCCTCTGAATCTTTATGGGGACACTGAGAGCACCACCTATTTTGATTAAGCAAGTTGCCTCATTATAAAGCATCTTTATACATGAAATTAAATTATAAAGCCAAAGCCTTAAGAGTCTCAAATAGAAAACTATGGTCGACTCTGTCAAAGGCCTTCTCTTGGTCCATTGACAAAAACCCCACATCAACATTGTTATAAAAAGCATAGTCATAAAGATCCCGCATCAGATGTAAATTATCTGCAATAGATCTGCCCTTTACACAATATGATTGGTCTGTATGAATAATTTCATGCAATACATCATTCAACCTTTTAGCAAGACACTTAGAGAGAATTTTATATTCTGAACATAAGATAGCTATAGGTCTCCAATTTTTCAGTAATGTCAGATCCCCCTTTTTTGGAAGCAGTGTTAAAGTAGCACGTTGACAACTTCTTGTTAGGCATCCTTCACTTATACATTTTTGAGCAACTTCAAAAAGTCATTGCCAATAATAGTCCAAAACGTTTATAAAATTCAGCGGAAGTCCATCAATTCCCGGTGCTCGACCTGATGAGAGTTCCATTACAGCTGAGGTCAGTTCACTGTAAGTTGCGCTTCCAAAAGTTGTTTTTTTTCCATGGACAACACAGGGAGATCTCGTAAAAGTTCATCTCTGCATTGATCATTTAAAGAATCAGCAGAATACAATTCAGTATAAAAATCCACTGCAAGTTTCCGCATCCTTTCTGGATCTGAAACAAGGTGTCCATTTTCATCTTTTAAAAAAAACATCTTTTGTCCATGTTTAGTTTTCCGTTCTAAATTAAAAAAGAAGGACGTAGGAGCATCAATGTCTCTTTTTGTTAGAAAGCGATTCTTTATAAGCTCCCCTTTGACTTTTTCATTGAGGATTGAATTCAAACTGTTTTTCTTTTCAGTCCACATATCCTTCAAGTTAGAAGAAGCGTTTACATTCATATTCCCTTCAATGATCTTAAGTTCTTGCTCCAAACTCTCCACTGTTTTTTTTAAACACAAGTTAGAATGAGAAGAATATTGTTGGCAATACTCCTTAATAAACACCTTCCCAATCTCCCACCACTGAATAATATCATCATATCTTCCTTTTTCATTCTTCCAAATGTCCCAAAAAGTATTAAAGTTTCCACAAAAAAGTTTGTCTTCCAACAACTTGACGTTAAAATGCCAGTAGGAACTCTTATAGGTTTTTGTTATAAGACTACATTCAACTGTGATTAGTTTATGATCTGAAAAAGGAACAGGGGTAATAGTTGTATTTAAGGTTCTATTCTTCATATTATGTGATAGATAAAACCTGTCTAAACGGGCCGCAGAAAATATGTCATTGCTAAAACTCACCCAAGAATACTCTTTAACTAAAGGATTATTTTCCCTCCATACATCTAACAGGTGCAGATTTTTTACCACTCTTTCAAGACAACTGGCTGACAAAGGGTGTGGTTCTTCACCATTCCTATCTATTTTGAAGTCTAAAGTGCAGTTCCAGTCTCCACCAAAAACAACAAAATCTCCATCATGTTGTTGTCTTAAAAACTGTTCTAATTTAGAAAAAAGCCTTATTCTCTCAATACCTAAATTTGGAGCATAAATATTCACAAAAATAAAATGCATATTATGTATTTCAGCTCTAACAATCAGAAGTCTTCCAGGTTCTAATTCATTTTTCCACAAAATATTAAGATTGAGAGAAGGAGTAAAAAATATCGCCACCCCTGCACTTAGATTATTCCCATGACTTAGAAAGTGCTCTCCCCTCCACCATAGCCCCCAATCACCTTCATTGTCTAAATTACTGTGAGTTTCTTGTAAGAAAACAACATTTAACTCTTTCAAATTAATAATCTCAGAAAGAAATACACGTTTTCTCATGTCCCTCATCCCATTCACGTTTAGTGATCCTACTCGTAAGATCTCCATCAGAAAGAGAGAGAGAGAAAAGCAGCAGAAAAAAATTAAAGAAAAATTAAAGTCCATTATGAATCCTTAACTTTCCCCCTCGTTAGCTGCTCTTTCCAACCGCTTTTAATTTTTGTCTAGCAGATGTGATGTGTTTCTTAAACCTTTTCTGTTGGGAGAGCTCAGTATTATTACTCATTTTTCGGGCCCAAGTTACTGAAGAAACAAATTTCTCGAGATCAGGAAAAAAATCACCAATTTCTACTCCTGTTTTCCCTTTTGTTTCATCAAGAAAACTATTAATTTGTTCAACAGTATACAGATCATTTTCTCTTATCCTTTCCATCTCAGACCACTGCTCATCTCTCATACTATCTTCTGTACTCTGAGATAATCCATCCATTTCATCTCCTAAGTCCTCCTCTACACATCTAGCCTGCATCACTGAAGAAGATTGCAGCTCATCCTGTACACTGCATTCATTCACCATCTTATCCCTAGCACCACAAGCACTAGCAGGTTTCTCACCAGCACGACTACATCCAGGCTGCTCATCACTCACATTTTTAGAAACACTTCCACTCACCTCCTCTTGTTCCTTCAGCTCCTCCGTTACTCTATCACTCTGCGCAGTGTCTTGTCTATTTCTTTCGATCGCCAGCAGTTCTCCATTAGATTCCTCAGCAGATGCGATCGTTGGAGGCTGAGGTTCCTCGCGCACTTTATGCGGACACGAGAAGCGCTTATGCCCGACATCGCCACAATCAAAACATTTCAGAGTCTCTGTGCTCGCGTATACCATATACGAGTTATCTTCGTGATGGACGCGGAAAGAGGCTTCTAGAGTCCGATCTTGGGAGCTTAGAAACATAAAAATCTGACGTCGAAATGACAAAACATGCTTTAAAGCAATATTTTTGCACCCTAATGGTATCATTCTCATGGGGCTTGCAATTTTCCCAAATCTTAAAAGTTCTTTTATGATTGCATCATTTGAAACAAACGGCGGAACATTTGAAATAGTGATTTTAGTAGCTGGGGCAGACAATGGGGAAACCGGAACAAACGCCTCTTTCACCCACAATCCGTCCACAGTCAATTCATTCACTAACGCCTCAGCTTTCAAAAATACTACGATCGCCTTGTTCATTCGCGAGCCAGAGATTATGTTATCGAACCCAACCTTTTGCCCTACCACCACCAACAAATCTTCAACTGTTACACCCGCCTCTGGCACACACCTGCACCCATTACGAAGGGATAAGGCCGTTCCTAACGCCGAACGCCCGCCATACCGGCACCCAGAACCCGCGTGTGCTTTTTTTTTTTGGTTATATGAAAAAAATAAATAAATAAAAAGCACTTAACGTAGGGGGAAAAGAAACACAGAAAAGAAACAAAAAAAGGGGGGAAAACCCCAAAAGAGAAAAGAGCGCTCTCCAACGCCACCACACACGATGGACCTCAGTCACCCTCACCGGAAGAGACAGAGAGAGAGAGAGAGAGAGAGAGAGAGACAGAGAGAGAGAGAGAGAGAGAGAGAGAGAGAGAGAGAGAGACAGAGAGAGAGACAGAGAGAGAGAGAGAGAGAGAGAGAGAGAGAGAGAGAGAGAGAGAGAGAGAGAGAGAGAGTGACAGAGAGACAGAGAGAGAGAGAGAGAGAGACAGAGAGAGAGAGAGAGAGAGAGAGAGAGAGAGAGAGACAGAGAGAGAGAGACAGAGAGAGAGAGAGAGAGAGAGAGAGAGACAGAGAGAGAGGATGAGAATAAAAGTCATTTTCCTGCGAGCTGCGTTTGGGTGTATTACATCTGGCCGTTATTTCCAGAGCTGCGCTGGAGCTGCTGTTCAATTACCAGAAACATTCTGCAGCTCAAGAGAAGACAGCCGCACGCAAACACTGCTAACCCTGAGTGTGTGTGTGTGTAATAACGGCAACAAGCGCTGTTCTTCACTCCCAAATGTCAACGGCTGGCAGCGTAACTCCAGGGCTTGGCATATTATACTCAGAAATGCAATTGCAGCCCGACTGGAAGGATCCGAGTCCACCTGGAAAACAAGCGCCGCTGCGGAGAAGAACCAACTAACACTGGAAAACTGATGATACTAACATTCATCAGCAGTGGAACGAACGCAGAGTACACACACACACATACGCAACAATCAAGCATTACATTATGACCAGGACACTGACAGGTGAAGTGAATAACACCGATGATCTCTTCATCTCCTGTTAGTGGGTGGGATATATTAGGCAGCAAGTGAACATTTTGTCCTCTAAGTTGATGTGTTAGAAGCAGGAAAAATGGGCAAGCGTAAGGATTTGAGCGAGTTTGACAAGGGCCAGATTGTGATGGCTGACGACTGGGTCAGAGCATCTCCAAAACTGCAGCTCTTGTGGGGTGTTCCCGGTCTGCAGTGGTCAGGATCTATCAAAAGTGCTCCAAGGAAGGAACAGTGGTGAACCGGCCACAGGGTCATGGGCGGCCCAGGCTCATTGATGCACGTGTGGAGCGAAGGCTGGCCCGTGTGGTCCGATCAAACAGATGAGCTACTGGAGCTCAAACTGCTCAAGAAGTTAATGCTGGTTCTGATAGAAAGGGGTCAGAATACACAGAGCATCGCAGTTTGTTGCGTATGGGGCGGCATAGCCGCTGACCAGTCAGGGTGCCCATGCTGACCCCTGACCCCGCCGAAAGCACCAACAGTAGCACGTGAGCATCAGAACTGGACCACGGAGCAATGGAAGAAGGTGGCCTGGTCTGAGGAATCACGTGTTCTTTTACATCACGTGGATGGCCGGGTGTGTGTGCGTGGCTTACCTGGGGAACACATGGCCCCAGGATGCACTATGGGAAGAAGGCGAGCCGGCGGAGGTGATGCTTTGGGCAATGTTCTGCTGGGAAACCTTGGGTCCTGCCATCCATGTGGATGTTACTGTGACACGTCCCACCTACCTAAGCATTGCTGAGACCATGTACAGCCTTTCATGGAAACGGTATTCCCTGGTGGCTGTGGCTCTTCCCGCAGGATAATGCTCCTGACACAAAGCACAAATGCTTCAGGAATGGTTTGAGGAGCACAATGAGTTTGAGGTGTTGACTTGGCCTCCAAATTCCCCAGATCTCAATCCAATCGAGCATCTGTGGGATGTGCTGAAACGAACAAGTCCGATCCATGGAGGCCCCACCTCGCAACTTACAGGACTTAAAGGATCTGCTGCTAACATCTTGGTGCCAGATACCACAGCACATCTTCAGGCGTCTAGTGGAGTCCATGCCTCGATGGGTCAGCAAAAGGGGGACCAACACAATATTCGGTGTATATACGCACACACCAAAAACAATACATTTCAGATTATAACAATGAAAATATGAAACAACAAACGAACGATAAAGATAAAATGTTACCGTGTAAAAAGAAAAAAATATTTATATTCACACCCGAGTCTCTGGGATCAATGTCTGTTATCAGTTTATTCCTCACTGCTAAATGAATAAATGGAAACGGAGAAAACAATCAGTCGGCCCTGAGGAGAGCGGAGCGATGATGCTGCGCCTCATATCTGAGATGAAACATGTTAATAACTCACTCTCATGAGAGCCGTTCGGATGTGATGCAGGTGTGTTATTACGAGCATCTTCGTTTGTTCAGTGGCTTCTCGGAATCTCAAACACACACAGACTACAGGAGATGGGCGAAACATTCACAGTACATTCACAATGATGGAAAATTAAACAATATCACAACAATCTGCGCTTTCAGTCTGACTACTTTTCTTCTGTTACTTTTCAATTTATGACTAAGTACTGATATATCAGTGCACATAAACTACAATTTAATATAAATCAGATAGTCACACCATTATTCTTGGTTCATTTAATTGAAAATATGCAACAAAACAACCCCTTTTATGCCATTTGACATCAAATACTTTAATATTATTATAATTATACACTATATTGCCCAAAGTTTTGGGACGCCTGTCTTTCCATGCACATGAGCTTTAATGCCATCCCATTCCTAATCCGTAGGGTTTAATATGGAGTCGGCCCACCCTTTGCAGCTCTAACAGCTTCAACTCTTCTGGGAAGGTTTAGGAGTGTGTTTATGGGAATTCTTCTAGAAGCGCGTTTGTGAGGTCAGGCACTGATGATGGAATTAGTCTCCGCTCTAATTCATCCCAAAGGTGTTCTATCGGGATGAGGTCAGGACTCTGCGCAGGCCAGTCCAGTTCCTCCACACCAAACTCGCTCATCCATGTCTTTATGGAGCGACGCTTTGTGCACTGGAGCACAGTCATGTTGGGACAGGAAGGGGCCGTCCCCAAACTGTTCCCACAAAGTTGGGAGCATGAAATTGTCCAAAATGTCTTGGTGAAGCATTAAGAGTTCCTTTCACTGGAACTAAGGGGCCAACCCCTGAAAAACAACCCCACCCCATAATCCCCCCTCCACCAAACTTTACACTTGGCACAATGCAGTCAGGCAAGTCCCGTTCCCCTGGCAACCGCCAAACCCAGACTCGTCCATGGGATGGTCAGACAGAGAAGCGTGATTGGTCACTCAGAGAACACGTCTCACTGCTCTAGAGTCCAGTGGTGGCGTGCTTTACCCCACTGCATCCCACGCTTTGCATTGCTCTTGGTGATGTAAGGCTTGGATGAGCTGCTCGGCCATGGAAACCCATTCCATGAAGCTCTCTCCGCACTGTTCTTGAGCTCATCTGAAGGCCACAGGAGTTTGGAGGTCTGGAGCGATTGACTCTGCAGAAAGTTGGTGACTTCTGCGCACTGTGACCCTCAGCATGCGCTGACCCCGCTCTGGGATTTCACTTCGTGGCTGAGTTGCTGTTGTTCCCAATCACTTCCACTTTGTTATAATCCCACTAACATTTGAGCGTGGAATATTTAGTAGTGAGGAAATGTCAGGAATGGACTTATTGCACAGGTGGCAACCTATCCCGGTCACACGCTTGATTTCACTGAGCTCCTGAGAGCGAGCCATTCTTTCACAAATGTGTGTAGAACATACAGTGCACATGACATATAATACTATAATACAGTGCACATGACATCTCCGTTTTCTCAGCTTTGTGTCTTTGTTTAAACGAAAACGATAACTGTATAATTTTCAAACACTTGCGCTTTGGAACTCGTTTTCAAAAGCTTGTGTTTTATTTCCGGAGCCCAAAACACAGTTGTTGTGTAAATGAACAGCAAAAACGCATAGAAAGTCAGCCCCTCAGATGCATTTTTGCTGTAGTCCACCATTAAATCACACACAAAACGTTCTGCAACATGCTAACAGTCAGTATTTTGAGATGAATGTGCAGGTTTAACGATCTCTGACTAATGAGCTGCTCTATCAGAACTGAAATAATGACTCGGACTGTGAAGACGCAGCTGCTCCCGTGGTTTAATTAGCGGCCGCCGTGCGTCTCTGACCCTCCCGTGCTCTGACACTCGCCACCGCCGAGCTCTCGTCTCTTCAGATCTTTCTATTCATCATCCACAGATGCTCTGTGTGTTTAACATGAGCTGGGGAATCTTTACATTACAGATGTGAACATGATCTAAAACATGTCTCTTGTGTAATATAAGAAAAAGAAAGAGCCAAAAGAACGTTGAACACCCATAAATACAATCACTTTCAATGTGACAATTTCGTATTACTTTTGACCAATAGGTGGCGCTGTCACCAAACTTATGTGGTGTGGTCAGTGTTGGCTATCGATGAACCGCACCAAATTTGGTGCCAATATGCCAAAGTCCTGCAGAGATCTGGCCTCAGATGCATTTTGGCATTATGCCATCGAGCCATCAAATTCATAGATGCGAAAAAAAAAAACGGTTTTGTCTATTGGCACGAAATCCATACATTTTTGCCAGCATATTCTGAAGATGATCCAAGTCGAATTTGGTGGAAATCGGACCAAAGGTTTAGGAGGAGTAAAAAAAAAAACGTTTAAAAAAAAAATACAAAAAAACAAGATGGCGGTGCCACAAAACTTTTTGAGTACCTTCAGATAATTCTGTCGAAGACGGAAGTTTTGTACGGATGAATGAAGAAAAATGACACCAAAAACAAACAACAAACAAGATTGAACTACTGAACAAACAAATGAAAGAAGCGCGAGTGAAAGAGAGAACAAACAAATGCAAAATAAAGAGTGGCATGTGAAGAGACGTCAAACGCTCACCTGCGTGGCCATCTTGCCGTAATCGATCCAGCGCAGGGTTGCGAAGTTGGTGGATTCGGCGCAGTTGAACCCATGGTTAAATCCGGCGTGATATCCGTACGGGAATGTGATCATGAACTCGCCCTCTTCTTGAGTTATCTACGAGAAAGAGAAAGTCAAAATCATTATGCGGAACTCACACACCTGCGCGTTTTCACGTTATCTGCGCTGATTATTCAGTGTAATCGTAATTCTACAAAATGTATTTAATAGTTAAATATGTTAAACTGAGAATATTACATTCTTACGGCAATGATGAGCCGTAAAAATTACAGCGTTTCGCTAATGCTAAAATGAGCTGAAACAGTTTATACGCAAAAAAAGCTATCATCACAAAATGAACAAATTAAAGAAAAAAAATCTGAACGAATAATGTAAAAAAAAATTACTTTATTACTTTTACTATATAATAAATAAGCGAATAATAAGTCAAATAAATTAATACAATTTAATTGATCTTAAATATCAGGAATTAAATTAACAAAAACGCTAAAATAGAAAAATAATATGAACGAATTAACAAATAAAAGGAACAAACGTCATTTATTTTATTGCTTTTATTATGTATTAACTAAATATTACGAATTAAAAAACATAATTAAAAGTCAACTAAATGAATGAAATCAGCTTATATTTAATTAAAATAAGACAGAAAATATTATATATAACGACTGATTAAAACAATAACGAATTAAAGAAAAAAGATGTGATTAATTTAATAAATTAATATTTAGAAACTAAAAAGTCAACTAAATAAATGAAAATAGCTTACATTTAATAAAACTTCAGGTTCTAACTGTAGAAAAAAACTGCAAAGTGTTATTACTTTTATTATACAATTCATTTTTAATTAAAATAAGCCAGGTATTATGTTGTCAATTGCATATAACTGAATTCTGCATGTGTCCTGAAGTTAATAATCCTGAACGTCTCTGAAGTTTTAGTTCAGCTATCGCGCCGTTTCCCCACGTGTTATTAGTTTGATTGAGCTCGGGTGGCAGTAATCTCGGTGAAGGACTCAGTGAGCTGTACTTTGATGAAAGAGCCAATAACCGCTGAATTAAGCTGCAAACGACACTTCAGAGAGGGAAAAACCTGACGCGGGAAAACCAGCCGAGACTGAGGAACATGTCGGCTTCCAGCGTTAATATCTGTAGCCATTAGCGGCTGATGGGAAGAGAAATCTTCCCCCTCTCCCCTCTCATGCGACGCACGTTCTCTCCCTCCATCCGTCGTCTGTCGCAGCTTTGCCACAGGAAAAGCTGCAAAGCCATTTTCAGGCTGTACAAGCGCAATTAGGGTGGAGCCGCTGAGCATGGCCATGCGAGTTAGCCGGCCTTAGCTAATGAATGCTTTCATTTCCCTCCGTTTTCTTGCTTTGCGGCGGTTGAAGCTCCGGGTCGATTCAGAGCGAGATTTCACTTCTACGCCCTCAGACGCGCTTTATACACGCAACGTAAATCAGATTAACTGCACAATATATAAAATACATCATTTATACTGCAAATAAATACTAAATTATTAAAAATTCAAATATTTAAAGTGATCAACGTTACTAAAAATAAATATATAATAAAATATATAAAAAATATAATAAAACATTTAAAATAAATAATACAAAAATATTTAAAAATGAAATAAGTAAAATAACTAAATAATTTAAATAAAAAATAACTTAAATATAAACTTACTTATTGTAGTGTAGTGTCAAATAAATAAATATTTAAAATTAAGTAAAAATAATAATATAAAAGCATTTAAAGTAATTTTTGAGAATTACAAAAAACATGTTAAATTATAAAATCATAATTTTATTTAAAAAATAAGAATTATAGTTTTTTTTACTTAAACATTCTTACATAATTGCACTAAAAGTTTTATTACGTAAAATATTAATTAAAATGACTGAAAATAAATAACTTAAAAATATTAATTTAAAGTAAATATAAACTTACTTATCGGTGTCAAAAAAATAAATATTTAAAAATAAAAAAAAGTACAATATATAAAATAAATAAAAATAAAATGTATAGTTATAAAATTACTAAAATACTATTTAAAAGTAAACAATTGCAAAGTTAATCAAAATAAAAACATTTAACGACATTTAAAACAATAATTACAAAAACAAATGTTAAATAAATAATAAAAATATATTATTTAATGTATTTAAACGTACTAACATAACTGCTCTAAGTTTTAAAAAGTTTAAAATAGTAAAATATTAATTAAAATTACTAAATATAAATAAAATAAATAATAAATAAATAACTTATAATATTAATTTAAAGTAAATATAAACTTACTGTATATGGTGTCAAATAAATAAATATTTAAAACAAATAAAATGTTCAATATATAAAATACATGTGTACAGTTTCAAAATGAAAAGTAAAAAATAAATAAATAAATACAATTTAAAAGTAAAACATTTGATGTAATTTTTAATAATTACAAAGTTAATAAATATAAAAACATTTAAAGAAAATGTTAAATACAAAAATAAAAAAATATATATATTTTTTTACGTAAACATACTAATATAATAACTTACACTAAGTGTTTTATAAAGTTTAAAATAAGTAAAATATTTATTAAAATAACTTAATACAATTATATATATATAATAAAAACATTTAAAATAACAAAAAATATTATTTTTAAAACTACATGTAAACTTACTTATTCTAATACAGTTAGTTGCACTCTTTTTCCCAAGTTTTTAAAGTTATAATGTTTTTCCTCAAAATATTAAGAGGTGAATGAGTTGAAAACGACCTAAAAACGAATAAAGTCACAAAAAACTACTCTATTCCAACTTTAAAATCTTTCACGACCAAAGTTACTTCTGTAATGCGTCCTAATGCGAGGGTAACTGGTTATTAAACAAGAAAAAAGGTATATTAAAATACATGTCGACTATGTTATTGTATAATAATTATAATAATTCAAAAACAAAGCACGACATGTTTATATTGTCAAAGAAATGAGAGATATGTTAGCGTTATATATGGTATTATGTTCTGTGATGGCTTACAGGTCTTAAATGGCAGGGCTCTGGCAGAGCGGATGAGATTTAATATATTATTTTCCTTCCTGGATTCCTGCTCACACTCCGGGTTCCTGACGATTGTTCCCTAGCAGGAGTTTTGAGCTGAAAGCTCTAATAACGTCCCCAGACACGTCGAGAGAGAGACAGAGAGACAGACAGGCTACCTGCGGAGATCAACACTTCAACCGTCTCCCTCTCTGTTTTATCTCACTCCAAATCTACCGAGTGTCACATCGACTCAAAAGTGACAATAACATCCACCAGCGGAGCGGCAGGAAGTGAGAATCAGCACTGGCGACAGGAAAAAAGCAAGAGCTGAGCGCAACGTATAGCAGCGCTGAACTTTATCTAGCCTCATTAAAGAGATTTATTCCCGTTTTAATCTCCTGCTTGAAATCACCACGAGGGTCTTGAGCCCTTTACAATGGGAATTACCCGTGGAGAGGGAAAAAAACGAGCGGCGTGACTAATTTGCGAGGAGAGAAATTGGCGGCGGAGTAAATTGAAATGTAATCCATGGCGCGGTCGCTAGCAGGGGTCTGTGGTTGGAGTCTAAAGCGTGTTTGCTACACAAATAAATGTTGTATACACAAAAAAGTATGTGTGTGAGGGTCAAAGTCCTTCAGTTTAACACACTCATCATGTTTGTACGCGAAGCTTAGCGCTGACGCCACAATATCCGCCCGCAGGTGGCCTGTGACATTAGCGCTCCAGACTACATTAGCATACAAAACACGCCTTCACACGCTAGCACAATTGTGCGAAATGGCCAAGTGCGCACATTTTTCAGGGTTTTTATTGTTAGCTAAAATGAACTAATACTAAAAAAAATTCTTCTAGTGTAGCTACCTAAAAATTAGCGATAATCTTTTACGCAAAGTAAGAAAAAGTCTAAAGTGTGCGCGCGTTGTTAGCGGAGTTGCTATGTGCGCAACACACACCTTACGCTTGCTAAAAGACGTAGGAATGTTTCGCTAGCTAACAGAAGCTAATAAAATAAGCTTTATTAGCTTCTTATACTGTCGTATTAATGAAAAACTACCAGAAGGTTTGTGTAAATTGTTCGGTAAACTGTTACTACTGTAACACTGTGTGGGAAAAAAACTTTTACAAAGTTAGTCAGTGAGTTAACGAAAACCTTTTACAAAAACGGTGAAATACACATAAGAACAAGTCTAAAGTGTGCGCGTGTTGTTAGCGGAGTTGATATGTGCAACACACACCGAACATGTTTGTTAAAATACGTAGAAATGCTTCGCTAGCTAAAGCTAAGAGAAGCTAATAAAATTAGCTTTATTCGCTTATTTTATTAGTGTACTAATGAAACAAGCAGAAGGTTTGTGTAAATTGTTTGTAAAACCGTTCTAATGAAAATTGTCGCATTTACTTAAGTGAATTAGCATTAGCATTTTGGCACACACTATGGCCTGCATAAACATTTCTGTGCAAAAAATTTACATAGCTAGCTAAAAGTTAACGAAAACTTAAATACACACAAGAAAAAGTCTAAAGTGTGCGCGTGTTGTTAGCGGAGTTGATGTGCACAACACACACCTTACGCTTGCTAAAATACGTAGAAATGCTTCGCTAGCTAAAGCTAATGAGAGAAGGTAATAAAATTAGCTTTATTCGCTTATTTTACTGACGTACTAATGAAACAAAAGCAGAAGATTTGTGTAAATTGTTCGTAAAACTGTTACTACTGTGCGAAAGTGCAAAAAATGTGCGGGAAAAAAACTTTAACAAAGTTAGTCAGTGAGTTAACGAAAACCTTTTACAAAAACTGTGAAATACACATAAGAACAAGTCTAAAGTGTGCGCGTGTTGTTAGCGGAGTTGATATGTGCAACACACACCGAACATGTTTGTTAAAATACGTAGAAATGCTTTGCTAGCTAAAGCTAATTAGAGAAGCTAATAAAACTAGCTTTATTAGCTTATTTTATTGGTGTACTAATGAAACAAGCAGAAGGTTTGTGTAAATTGTTTGTAAAACCGTTCTAATGAAAATTGTCGCATTTACTTAAGTGAATTAGCATTAGCATTTTGGCACACACTATGGCCTGCATAAACATTTCTGTGCAAAAAATTAACGTAACTACCTAAAAGTTACCGAAAACTTAAATACACACAAGAAAAAGTCTAAAGTGTGCATTGTTAGCGGAGTTGATATGTGTGCAACACAAACCTTATGCTAAAATATGTAGAAATGTTTCACTAGCTAAGCTAATGAGAGAAGCTAATAAAATTAGCTTTATTAGCTTCTTTTACTGACGTACTAATGAAACAAGCAGAAGGTTTGTGTAAATTATTACTGTGAGAAATACTAGCGTAGCTACCTAATAGTTAATGAAAAACATAACGAAAACCGGCTTTTACAAAAACGGTGAAATACACTCTAAAGTGTGTAAGCGTTTGAGTAAATTGTTTGTAAAATCGCTCTAATGAAAACTGTTGCATTAATTTAAACGAATTAGCATTAGCATTTAAAATGTTAACTTTTCAAACAATTGCAACTATTGCAAAAGTAGCGACCGAAAAATGTTTCTTCTTTATAAAAATTTATATATTTGCCCATGAATAAGTCTAAAGTGTGTGAGTACTTTTACATTTCACATTTTTCGTTAAAACATTTCCCCGGGTAAAAATATAACCAAATTGTTTGCCGCCGTCGTCGTTAGACAGCAAGCGCAAGTAAGGTTTAAGAAAAATGTACACAAATTTGCTTCGTTTTGTGTTTCACTGATAAGCCAATGATTATAAACGCTAACGAAATTAGCTAACAAGTTACAGAAATTATACTTAACGTATGTTTTTACGAACATTTACGTCATTATTAATGATAATTAATCATTATAATTAGCATTATTAATAATAATATTAGATTATTTTACTGGCATATTAATAAAGCACAAGCAGAATGAAGTTGTGCGTACATTGGTAAATTGAAAATTGTTATTAAATTCAATGAATTAGCATTAGTGCTTCAATGCAAGTATGTTAAGCTAACTAGGCTAGACGATTCGTTACATTGTGTACAAAAAGGCCTCATTCATTAAACGCAAACAAACACTGTAAGTAGGCCTAGTAAACATTGATATAAAATGTAGTCTTTTTAAAGCTACACTGTGTGATATTTTCCCCCATCTAGCGGTGAAAAGGTATATGACCATCCAGTGAATATTAGTTTCTGTTCCTCTCAATTCCAGATTTAGCTTTAACTCCTACGGTGGCTGATTTAGTCCAAGATTAATATGGCTTCCAGTTCGATCAAGTGATGAGGTTACTTTAGAAAACTATTATAATTTGCAGTTATTTAATTTGTCAGTTAACATGTAGGTTACGACATCAATGTAAAATGAATAATAGTTTAACGTTTTTCGTTATTTTTGACCATTTCATTGCTAACATCAGCGATCAGGTTCCCAGGCGAATGCAAGCTAATCTTAGTAAAGTAACTTTTATCGGTGCTATCGTTATTCTGTATATTGTACGACATCACTAGCGTAAGGCAAAGTTTACATTGTATGCTATATCAGTCTCAAGCAATCCCCCTCTTCACATTCGACACGGTGCCATCAGTGTTAAAACACCAAAGCGAAGCTTGAATTTACGGGTATGTCCTCTTTGGCTACTGTACTTTCAAGATGGAGGGGCAACATGGCGACGCGCATTCGAACCCCTCACCCGTATGTATTTTCAATGGCATATTATACACTTACGAGAATACTTTATTACTTGAAAGAAAATATACATTAATGAGCACATATATTTTTGAAAGAACTAAGAGTTTTTAGCTAAGAATAAACTAAAAAAGTTACACAGTGTAGCTTTAAAGATTTATATGTGAACTGTTGTCTGACTTTACGAATCATTCCCCAGTGCTCTCGTGAACGGGTTTGGGTTCAGCTCACACATGATCCGGCATATAAACGGCACTGTTGGGTTGCTATGGAAGCGCTGATCTCTGTGAGTCCCATCAGAGAGCGTTACTGTGGCGACGACTACGGCAACATCCCAACACACACAACGCCTGACATAAACGCTGCTATATTCATATCGGATCAGAGTCAAACCGACGACAGAATGACGTTAAAAAATAAATTACTCCGTATAAAGTGCCATTTATTGGATAAAATTATTATTGCGTTCCAGGTATTTCAAAAACTTTTGAAATTATGAATAATGCTATTAATAATATTTAAATAATAATACTTTATATAATGTATATTAAAAATGCAATAAATATATATGCAATAAATATTTAATGCAGTTATAATTTATTATTGCTATTATGCAAATCACATAACATTAATTAACATTTGCATAAAATCATTGTCCGTTTATTCCAACTACATGAATATGTGAATATTTGTCATGTGACGGCAGTGACAGGAAGTGATGTCATCCAGGAATAACTCACCCTGTCGAAGGGGATGCTGTACTTCTTCAGGATGGATGGAGAAATAAGGGTCATCTTGTGACGGAGAAACGCGTCGCAGCCCTGAGAACTTCCTGGGAAGAAACCTGCAAACAGGAAACAGGAAAGAGCGATTCAGAACAATTCAGAGCGGCTCAGAGAGATTCAGAACGGTTCAGAGCGGCTCAGAGCGATTCAGAACGGCTCAGAGCGATTCAGAAGC
>CM040929.1:10092310-10114810 GCA_023029165.1 Gobiocypris rarus
AGATTCCACATGAACTATTCATATTTTACGCTACTGTCCCTTTAAGATTTCTATATGTAAATGAGCTTAAACTACAACATATTCCCATTCTCTATCAATAAATGGAAAGCAGCTTAAACATCTCAATTTATTGTTTGGGGCAAAAGAGACTGAGGTTCCCACATGAACTATTCATATTTTACGCTACTGTACCTTTAAGATTTCTATATGTAAATGAGCTTAAACTATAACTATTCCCTATTCTTGGTCAATATATGGAAATATATGGAAAATCTCAATTTCTTGTTGCACCAAAGAAAGTTTGGATCAATAAGAGACTGAGATTTCTACATGAACTATTCATATTTTATGCTACTGTCCCTTTAAGATTTCTATATGTAAATGAGCTTAAACTACAACTATTTCCATTCTCTATCAATATATGGAAATATATGGAAATATCTCAATTTCTTGTTGCACCAAAGAAAGTTTGGATCAATAAGAGACTGAGATTTCTACATGAACTATTCATATTTTACGCTACTGTCCCTTTAAGATTTCTATATGTAAATGAGCTTAAACTGCACCTATTCCCTATTCTCTATCAATAAATGGAAAGCAGTTTAAACATATGGAAATTATCTCAATTTCTTGTTTGGGGCAAAAGAGACTGAGGTTCCCACATGAACTATTCATATTTTACGCTACTGTACCTTTAAGATTTCTATATGTAAATGAGCTTAAACGGCACATATTTCCATTCTCTATCAATAAATGAAAGCAGCTTAAACATATAGAGAAATATCTAAATTTCTTGTTTGGGGCACTGAAGAAAGTTTGGAGATTCCTACATTAAACTATTCATATTTTATGCTACTGTACCTTTAAGATTTCTATATGTAAATGAGCTTAAACTGCAACTATTCCCTATTCTCGGTCAATATATGGAAATATATGGAAAATCTCAATTTCTTGTTGCACTGAAGAAAGTTTGGATCAATAAGAGACTGAGATTCCTACATTAAATATTCATATTTTACGCTACTGTACCTTTAAGATTTCTATATGTAAATGAGCTTAAACTGCACCTATTCCTATTCTCGGTCAATATATGGAAATATATGGAAAATCTCAATTTCTTGTTGCACTGAAGAAAGTTTGGATCAATAAGAGACTGAGATTCCTACATGAACTATTCATATTTCATGCTACTGTCCCTTTAAGATTTCTATATGTAAATGAGCTTAAACGGCACATATTCCCATTCTCTATCAATAAATGAAAGCAGCTTAAACATATAGAGAATTATCTCAATTTATTGTTTGGGGCAAAGAGACTGAGGTTCCCACATGAACTATTCATATTTGACGCTACTGTACCTTTAAGATTTCTATATGTAAATGAGCTTAAACTGCACCTATTCCTATTCTCGGTCAATATATGGAAATATATAGAAAATCTCAATTTCTTGTTGCACTGAAGAAAGTTTGGATCAATAAGAGACTGAGATTCCCACATGAACTATTCATATTTTACGCTACTGTCCCTTTAAGATTTCCATATGTAAATGAGCTTAAACTACAACTATTCCCTATTCTCGGTCAATATATGGAAATATATGGAACATCTCAATTTCTTGTTGCACCAAAGAAAGTTTGGATCAATAAGAGACTGAGATTTCTACATGAACTATTCATATTTTACGCTACTGTCCCTTTAAGATTTCTATATGTAAATGAGCTTAAACGGCACATATTCCCATTCTCTATCAATAAATAGAAAGCAGCTTAAACATATAGAGAATTATCTCAATTTATTGTTTGGGGCAAAAGAGACTGAGGTTCCCACATGAACTATTCATATTTTACGCTACTGTACCTTTAAGATTTCTATATGTAAATGAGCTTAAACGGCACATATTTCCATTCTCTATCAATAAATAGAAAGCAGCTTAAACATATAGAGAAATATCTAAATTTCTTGTTTGGGGCAAAAGAGACTGAGGTTCCCACATGAACTATTCATATTTTACGCTACTGTCCCTTTAAGGTTTCAATATGTAAATGAGCTTAAACTACAACTATTCCTATTCTCGGTCAATATATGGAAATATATGGAAAATCTCAATTTCTTGTTGCACTGAAGAAAGTTTGGATCAATAAGAGACTGAGATTCCTACATTAAATATTCATATTTTACGCTACTGTACCTTTAAGATTTCTATATGTAAATGAGCTTAAACTGCACCTATTCCCTATTCTCGGTCAATATATGGAAATATATGGAAAATCTCAATTTCTTGTTGCACTGAAGAAAGTTTGGATCAATAAGAGACTGAGATTCCTACATGAACTATTCATATTTCATGCTACTGTCCCTTTAAGATTTCTATATGTAAATGAGCTTAAACGGCACATATTCCCATTCTCTATCAATAAATAGAAAGCAGCTTAAACATATAGAGAATTATCTCAATTTATTGTTTGGGGCAAAAGAGACTGAGGTTCCCATGAACTATTCATATTTTACGCTACTGTCCCTTTAAGATTTCTATATGTAAATGAGCTTAAACGGCACATATTCCCATTCTCTATCAATAAATAGAAAGCAGCTTAAACATATAGAGAATTATCTCAATTTATTGTTTGGGGCAAAAGAGACTGAGGTTCCCACATGAACTATTCATATTTTACGCTACTGTACCTTTAAGATTTCTATATGTAAATGAGCTTAAACTACAACTATTCCCTATTCTTGGTCAATATATGGAAATATATGGAAAATCTCAATTTCTTGTTGCACTGAAGAAAGTTTGGATCAATAAGAGACTGAGATTCCTACATTAAATATTCATATTTTTACGCTACTGTCCCTTCAAGACTTCTATATAAGTGGCCTCTGTTTTGATTAGCTAATCTCGAAGACATGATAACAAACGGATGTGAGGTCTTACCTTGCGCCAGCCTCTCCAACCTCTTGCCGTGCTCGGAGGAATCGCATACCTGCGGTGAGGAGGGAAAAAACAGAGATCAATTAATGGGATCAATAGAAAAGGAGCGGGAAAGACACTGGAGGGACGACAGCGAGCGCCTCTATGCGAATCACCCACTGATCATCATGCGCTTTTCCACAGCCCTCGAAACATGAACGCGCCTCAGAGGCACACACAGAACATTTCACCCCGTTTCACATTCGCTAGTTTAAAGGCAAAGGTATTCAAATGTCACTAAGACAAAGCCTGGAAAATTACTGCGCTAAGGCCGATTTATTTAGGCTAATCGGCTCAAACATGCGCAATAATAATATTCCACCCGAAGATGGAGACTGTGCCAGGCTTAATTTGAAATTATTTTGCTAGAGATGGGAAAACAGCACAATATCTCATGTGCTTATAAAGGTTCAATTCGCCTGATGTGGTTATTGACATTGTCTGTATTAGCCTAATTATTTCCTCAAGTTTCCGGAGAGCCGAAACCCTCCTGAGGCCCTGAACAGAAAATGTAAATCCGGTGCTCCACCCTCCCCTGGGCTCCAGCTCCAAATCACACATTCACAAGGAGAGCGAGGCTTTAGGAGGCTTTTGAGCAGCGTCGCACTGCCCTCTACTGGTGGTGGGAGGCGAAACAGGGATTTTACAGGCATTCCAGCTAAACACAGGCCAATTTCACAGCAGTGGTTTCATCTGAAAGTCAACTGAATACCAAGTGGACAGATTAAAAAGTCTGTATGCAGCGGATTCACAGGAAGAGCTTGTTTTAATTCATAATGTGCTGTGGCTTTTACTGAAGCCAAAGGAAGCACTGGAACTGAAAGAACATGGGTAAGCATGTACGAACTATCTAGGTCCTACCAGACTCTCGTACATTTCATTTGTACACAGAGTCTGGCCACTCTCTATCGACAAGCGCTAACTTCCTTGAAGGCGGGAACTCTGTTGATGTTTTAAAAGTATTGGATCTGCCGAAACCAATCGCTAACGTTTGACGTATATGTCAACTAGCACACGAAATCATCGTTCTCAGCCACTCCCTCTGTTCACTGATTGGACCGGTTAAAATTTGACCGGAAAAAACTGAATATACCGCAATCCCAGACGGAGTACTGGAGCGGTATGTAGGAGGGCGGAGCCAGGCTAAATACTAACCAAACAAGAACTGGACGGAAATAGATCAAAGATCTATGGATCTTAGTTAGCAATACGTGATTCCCATATCCATATTTATCAAATTAGCAGTAGCATGATATAGTTCAGGAGCTCTGTGCCTCTTGAACTCGTTGAATGCTACTCTTAATACCCTGAGGCATATCTTGGAAACAGAAATCACATTACTAGCTAACTTTTTACACAGACAGCATTGAAAAGAGAATATATCTGGATCTCGAGGAAGTTGAGCAACATTAAACTTTAATACATTCGTACTTTCATAGATATGCTGAACATTTTTCCGGTAAATTTCCAGAAAGTTTCCAAAAATCCTGTAAAGTTTCTGGGTACTTTGCAACCCAAGACACTACAAAGCAGCAAGGTTGCCAAAGACAGCCCAATAGCACAATTCAACCATTGCTAATCTCTTCCCATGATGACGTCAATTGTTGAACGTATTGATCCTTGAAAAATCAAAGACGGAGCCATCAAGAAATCGAACGGTGCTCACAGTGCCCCTACCGCCAACAACTCTGAAGGCATTGGCGGTAGTGGATTTAATTTGGTGTTTGAGGTGCCACCACGGATCAATAATAATTAGATGTGTCTTTCTCTCCTTTTCTCCCAGATAAAAGCCGGATCTGATGGGTGGCTGTAATTAGGGTACAAACACTTCCTGCCAGCAGGAGTATCTTTACACCTCACTACCCCACCAGATCAAGCTGACAGTAACTCTATCTGGCAACCAAAATATGCAGAAGTTCGATTGGGAACTGTCTGGGGAAGAAGGAAAGTATTGATGAAAATCACACCGGGAGGCACCAGAAATCAAGCCAAATCCAAGGGGTTTGACTTGGTGTGACTGGAAACTCCCACTTAGAGAAAGGCCTGTAGTATTTTGAGGTTCCTCATGTATCACCGGAACTACGAAACGAACAAAAAGCGCCCAATAAACACCGTTTGAGATTTTGACAAGGGTACTTATGTGCCTGGGCGTATGTAAGGGACGCATCCCATTTACCTAGTTTACGACCCGTGAAACAATTCCATACTTCACTTCCCAAATGCGATATCTCTCCAATCCCATGCCGGCAACACAAAACCCCAACCTGCAAATCGGCATCGACGCCACCGGCAGCGTTAAGGTTTTATTTGTCATCATCTTGAAGAGGACAAGAACAAGAAAACAAGCAATAAGAATCACGCTATCCCCTCGGCTGCCGCACTCCCTCTCACAGCGATTATTTCCGGCAGCGTGCGCACCACTTTGGGCCACTCCGCAATCTTTAAGAATCTGACACTAGATCTCAGGAGGCGGCGAGAATTATGACTTTGATGGGAGGAGAGTTGGAGGCGAATGAAGTTAATTTCACAGTGGCTGAACAGAGGGTTAGGCAAACAGCTACCACACACACACGCTTTAACATACTGTAATTACCAGAAAAGTAAAACGGATTCAATTTCAAAAAGCAGAAGGGGGTGTTTGGGTGGGGAGGACGAGAGCGCACATAGTTGCATTAAGCCGAGTTGAAGGGTGAGTAAATTCTCTCTTCTTTCCTTTTTTCCCCCACCCTAAGCAAGAGTCTTGCTGTTCTCTGTTATGCTGAGAAGCGACGGAAAGTTAACTTGAGATAAGGCCTCCGGAGAGCGAGAGAAAGAGAGAATGCTTAGCTAGAGACATCAAGAGCTAACACTTCAGAGAGATATGAGGACACAGAAGAAATGGAGACGGAAAGATACTCAAGAGAGCAAGTGAAACTTGCACAAGACCTTTTAAAGAATCACGATTTGCACTCCTATCCTTTGGACACCTGTGTGTGTAACGGACCAGGACCCAAACAGGCTACAACCCTTTCACATGATCCATGTCAATGCATTAAGCATGACTCTTGTGCGACTTTTAAATAAGGAATCCTTGTGGTTACCATTTGCGTTCACTGTTATCGGGATCCCACATAATTTGAATTTAGATAACATTATTTTTACATTCAGACTCAAATTATAGTTAATAACATTATTCTAACTTTCTTTAAAGAAACAGAGGCGGTTGTAACTTATGCGAAACATTTACACATCGGTGTGTTTATGCACGAAATTGAGAGGATAAAGACGACGATGTTTGATAGAAAATACATAAGAGCTGTTTTTGGTGCAAACAGCTCTAGTTGTTGTCAATGCACTCTAAAAAAGGAAATTCACAAAAACTCATTAAATAATAAGTGGTTTTAACCAGCATCATAAAATTATATTTTAGCGATGGAGGGAAACCTGTTGTTTGCGGCGTAAACTTCCTACTTTCAACCCATGTCATAACTTTCCTTTTGAAAGGCAATCTATAATCCGTATCAAGTCACGCATGGAGTTGTGTGTTCAAGCCCTACAACTCAAAGATCAAACATTGAGCAAAACAGCCTTGATTGACAACTGCTTTCCAGCTTCAGGGAAAAGACACGGGACGCACGGATAGATGAAATATCAATCTGTACAACAGCCCGAGATACAGACTGCGTTTAATGAACGCTCAAGTTTGAGAGTCAAGACGACAAGCCATGGGCATCAAGGACTAGTGTGCAAGTATGCAAAACACACATGCATCCTTCTCAAAAGAGGGGGAAAAATAACGGGATACACCAGGGAGAAGACCAAACACGAGAGTGAGAGAGAGAGAGATGCTGTAAAAGAAAAATGTGAATGTCTGTAGTGAGCTCACATGTAGAAAAAGGACACTGAGAGCATGTTTATTTGAACTCTCTCATCACAGGGAAAGACATCCAGCCGGAAAATTGTGTATTCTGAACCTCAAAATACCGCATTAAAGTCTCTCTCCGCAAGAAAGGAGAGTCAAGTTCAACTCCAGAAAAACAAACCAACAGAGTAAAGTCATTTCAAATGCATTTTGCCTTCAATCGAGGGATGTTACGCTTGGTTCACAAATCTTTCGGTCAGTAGCTGTTATCTTACTCGATGTCGATGCAAACAACATGGCAAATACTTCAACATATACTCATTTATGTATTTACTTCACGACGAAGTGTGCCGGAAACGATTTGCTCCATTATAAAGAGCCTGTTGTGAGTTTAAATGCGGCACAAGCGAGATACAGTGAAACAAAGCACTCATGATTCATCTTTCTCGATGATGTCATCCTGAATGTTCACAGCTGAAGAGAATGACAAGGCGCCCCTTGTGGTCACACGCTGATCTACATTTAAGTTCCTTCATATGTGCCAATAGATTATAGTAGAGGAGGGTACTGTAAAATAAAATCTAGTTTTGTGAGACAGTTATTTTCACTTAAACTACCATTTTATCTTCACACGACCCATATTTGGCAATTAACTCTTCTGTAAAATGCTAGAAAAGTGTCCAAATTTGAACATATTTAGCCACTTCAATCTCATCATGCGAACGAACCCCTTTGAATCTTTTGAGTTTGACTAAATGCATACATTATAAATGTTGGACGCTCACCAGGACTTTGGTTGCCCGAAATGCAGGTAGTTGATGCTGTAGAGGTCCATGTCCTCCGTGTGCCAGGCAAAGGTGGTTTTCCACATGCCAAAGTACAGGTACGGTGTGTTCACCCCCTCGATAACGATCCCACACTCCTGCTCCACCATGTCCAGGAGAGTGTTCAGATGGCCGATGTTCCACTCTGTAATGTCCTTTACCAGGAAAAACACAGTACAAATACACAACATTTACTGCACAAGAAAACAAAGCCAATATAACATCATAATTCAACTGCAATGATAAACACTTCTGATATGGAAATATTTTAACAATATTATTTCTGACAGCATGTGTGGCATAATATATTGTTTACCATATAAAACATTTAAATTTGATAAAAACAAAAAAGGTCATTTAAAAGAGCCATGAACAAAATTACAAACTTAACAAATAATACGCTATTAAAAGAAAAATACCTTTTAAAAACTCAATTTGATAAAAAAGTAACAAAATTACTAGCTTCACTGCTGTAACAATCTTAAAATTGTGCTATAAAAATACCTATAAAACTACATTTGATCAAAACATGTTGATAAAACCCAAAAATTAAAGGAGCCATGCACAAAAATATAAGCATAAATAATATGCTAAATTATATGACTAAATTATTAAGAATAAGCTATTAAAACACAAAATACCTTTAAATGCCTATTAAAAAGAACTACATTTGATCAAAATCATTGATAAAACCAAAAAATGTCATTTAAAAGAGCCATGAACAAAATTCACAAATTCTACTTTTAACTAAAAATTGAAGGAGCCGTGAACAAAAATACAAGCTTCGCAAATAACATGCTAAATTATATTACTAAATTATTAAGAATATGCTATTAAAACACAAAATACCTTTAAATGCCTATTTAAAAGAAAAAAAACGAAATTTGAATGGATAAAAAAGTTTTACCTTGTAATTTAAAGGAGCCATGAACAAAATTCACAAATTCTATTTTTAACAACCTGATAATAATGCTACAAAATTAAAAATAAAATAAAATAAAAAAACAAAACTGTATTTAAGAAGCCATGACTAAAAAATACAAGCTTCACAGTTTCTACTCCTAATGACCTTAAAATTATGCTATGAAAATACAGAAACTAAATTTGATCACAAACATTTTGATAAAGACCAAAAATTAAAGGTGCCATAAACAAAAATACAAGTTTCAAAATAATATGCTATAAAAACCTTACAAATAACTAAATCTAATTGAAAATAATTGATAGAAACCAAAACATTTAGTTTAAAGGAGCCAAAATACCAGCTTCACAAATAATATGCTTAATTTTTTATATGCTATTAAAACACAAAACACCTTTAAAATGCCAAAAAACTAAATTTGATTAAAAAATTGATAAAAACCAAAAGCTAATTTAAAAGGACTACGAACAACTACGTTAAAAATTACTTTTAACAACCTTACAATAACGCTTATAAAATACAAAAACACCTTTAAAAACTTTTTATCTGTAAAATTACATAAATCATAACTTTTGCAATGATTATACACTGATAAACGTCTAGTTATTCATCACTGATGTAATTTGGATATGTAGCTTTGATTTTTCTACAAGTTCTCTTTTTTAATACATAAATATTTCTATATATTATTTCTTCTTTCCGCTACCGACTTTACATATGGCCAAAACAGGACTTATATTGGCTATAACTTACAGTCAAACTGATGTAACTGTGAGTTTTGTTTTAGAAATGTCCCAAAAGAAGTCAGACTACATTACGCTTCAAGTAATCGCTCAGCTAAACTCAATGAATGAAGTGGATGTTTTGTGACTGACCGGTCGTAGATGGAGCCGCTGACATCGGCGCGTAAATGGCGACACAAGCGTCAGGTTTTTCCAGTATTTCCTTTCCAGGTCGTCAAAGTCCTTGTGTTGAGGGTGCAGTACCTGCCATTGGTCAAATTAAAGTGCAAATTACGCTATAACTTGCATATCGTTTATATTTCACTCACATTATTGACAGATAAGGCGGCAAACTTTACAAAGAAGCCACATTATAAATTATGGAAATAACAAACCTTTTACTATTGGCCAGTTTGCGATATTCTTTGACCGTCATGGACTTCTTCTGGATGTTGTATTGAGTGAAGAGTCCCGACTGACCTGTCACCACTTGCATGATGGGAGCGGGAATGACCATATCTTCAATGGTATCATAGGAACGCCGTGGCTTCCACTCCTTCGGTGGAATAACCTGAGAAACAGAGGGAAAATAATGACCAATGTACAATTAGATAACTTTAGAAGAATATACTATAGTTCACCGGCATTCACAATACATTCATGTTTATTTTGTTAGAAAATACACAAACCAAGATTAATAAATGCTGTGAAAGTATTATTGCAATTTTATGTTAATTTTTGGAGAAAACGTTTAAAATTTAAAGAAGTTAAGGCTCTTAAATATAATTTTAATGGCCAACACCGATACTGATATCGTACACAAAACTTAGACAAAGTAAGAAAATTGCAAATGAAAATTGCAATGTGGCATATAAATATCAATAATAAATTGAGTATTGAAGTATTTAAAATTAGGGATGAACGACATATCGGTCACTATATCGGTATCGGCCGATATAATGTTCATTGATAAGAACATTTGTCAGATATATTAAAGCTAATGTATCGTTTCCTTCAGCTGAGACACTACAGATGCGCATCGTTCAGCACGACGGTTTGAATTGCTTGAAATATGATTGGAATCACTTTTAAAAAAAAGGAAAATACAGTTCAGAGCGACATGTGCAGCTCAAGTCTGGCATATCCGCTGCATAAAATTACAATGAGAACATCATAATTGTGTGTTTGGGTCATGGCTTTAATGGAGAGACTTTAGTTTTTGGAATCAGGCTCTCAAAAATTATATTTAAATTTGGATTTAGATTTATCCGCCGATATATCGGTTATCGGCTTTTAACTACTTATGCTCTGGAACCATTTTTGGGATTTCCACCTGGATTTGGCCTACCCAAATTGAAAAGCGTCCAAAACCTACATACACTGATCTAAATAAAATAAATACTATTTTGGTGTAATTCTAAAGAAACCCTTTGAAGTTACATAAACCACTGCTAAGTATGTTGTCTGAGCTGTAATAAACCCCCCAAAAAAGAGGCGCTTTTTGATTTTTTGGTTATAAATTCAGTTATGAAAGTGTGTAACTCAAGCCCTGTGTGCTCTAGCACCCTGCAGACAGTTTTGGCCGTTTCCACTAGATTCTGGCCAAATCCAGGCGGAAATGGTCCCAGAGTAATTTAGAGTAAATAAGCTACTCTGTGTAAAACGAATGAAAATCTCCAGAGACTCTTAGCCTTCAAATGGTTCACACATATGAGGTCTAGGGATGGCTCGATACCACAATTTTGGCTTCGGTACGGTACCACAATCTAATACCGAAGTACCGATATTAAATCGATACCATACAGGGTCTGAATTTTTAACCTGGTATAGCGCATCATTTTACTAACTCTCGCAAGTTTTTGGTTTAAGAAGCGGAAATTACAAATGTTTATTATTAAATTAATCAACAAAGATTATCACATCAATCAGTCATTTGGAAAATTTCTTATAAGTAATTTCAGCGTTACTGTGTTGCAACAGTAAGTAATTTCAGCCAAAGTGTTGAATCTGCTCATTTGAGAGAATGAAGACCATTCTCTCAAATGAGCAGATTCAACACTTTCGCTTCTGTTGCAGGACAGCTGACGGAAATCACTGACTACGTCTTTTTAAACCTTGCCAATTTGAACATGCAAGCGATTTTATAGCATTTCGTAATACATATGGGATGGGAAAACTTTGAGTTTTGTTTGCGCTCATACCAACAACAAACATACAAGCCAAAAGAGCTCACGCATTCCAAATTAAGATGTTTTTCCTTAGTCAAATACACACGAAATTATGTCAAAAATGTCACATGAGTAACGTTAGTCACATAAACACAGTTGGTTATGTCTTTCGCGGATGTAAATAGTGCAATAGTATGCATGCAAATATTAGGTCTAAACGTCACTGGTTTAAAAGAACGCCGGAGATGTCTTTATATTTAAACGATACGATCTTATGTATGTGTGTTGATCAGTGTTGAAAGAAAATAAATGTCTAAATTAGATCGTTTGAATGATGCACTCACATGATGCTTGGTAAGGTTTAATGGTTCTTTAGAAGTTGTATAAGGAAAGTAATTCCAAATTTCACATCTACTCCTGTCTTTATTAATTCGTTTTATGCGTGTTGAGTGAGATTCAACCACTGTTTTAATTTTATTCTGTTGCCACATTTGCGGTTTCACGTCATTTTGGGTAGCGCGCACCTGGCGTGTGAACTTTGGAACAGCAGCAAATATCGAAACGAGCAAAATCATGATATCGTACCGTTTGAAATAAAATATATACCGGTATTTTCCCAGTACCGGTATACCGCGCATCCCTAATGAGGTCAGAGCTCCACCACAGGCATTTAAAATTTAAAGTATATACTTGATGATGTCATTCCTGTACAGGGTCCGCAGAGTTTAAGAGGTTAAGAATTATCGGTATCGGCCAAAAAAAAAAAAAAACCCACTAAAGCTCGTCATTATTGCTATTGTCAGTTTTATAAGTAATGTGGGTAAAACTTTTCTGAATGCACATGAATGAATTACTGAAATTACAATAAATCAAGTTTTTACTGAATTTACATATACTAATACATGTTTAACAATTCATACAAGTTGTATTAATTAACTTTAATAACTAGTTAAATATGAAACATGAATAAACAATGCACAATAAAATAACATGAACCTAGATTAATAAGTACTGTATAAAAAAAGCGTTCATTGTTATTCATGATACACAATGCATTACTTGATTGAACCGCATGCAAACTTTTTAGACTTAGATACCTTCGCCAGACCGCACGATGAGCTCCTTGGGTCTCGATGTAAGCCATGTACTTTCCGAAGTCCTTGAACTCCTCCATGGTGGGTCTGAAGGTCATGATCTTGCAGGAGGAGTTTGCCGCTGGAGGAGGTGCTGGAGCTGGGATTGTTGCTTCTGGTGTAATTTCTGGTGCAGATGGTTCTGGCTTTATTTCTGGGGCCGGGGTTGGCTCTGCCGATGGTTCCTGGGCTGGACCTGAAACCGGTTCCTCGCATGGCTGCGGATTCGAATCCAAGCTGGGTTCCACAGGTGATTCCTGAGCGGCGTCTGCTTGTGGAGTCACGTCTAAAGCGGGTTCGGGCTCTGTGAGGGCCTCTGGGTTTGGGTCTGGAGGTAAAGACGGGTCCATGACTGCAGGACAGATGCTGCGGACAGAGATACCAAAACATCACAACTCAAAAACTATCCTGATTTAATAACCACACCACTATCCGAAACCATGTCTATTCGGAGAAAAACTGTGTGGCGAAGAAGTAACAAGCTGAAAAACTAATTATAAGTATAAAACTAATCTATGAATCAATGTACTATAACTTTTTCTTTAATTCAGTCAATCAGACACGAGAGCTGGTATTAGAGGAATACATTTTCTGCAATATTTTTATTTTCTAACATTAATATTTTAGGTTAGGTTAATTTAAAATATGCCTGAGTGAATTCTATATTATCTAACATTAATATTTAAGTTACAATATGAATGTATATGGGAAAGTGTGTTTTCCCATTTTTATTCTCCTTAAAGAAAGAAAAGAAAAATAAGCCTCAATAAATCAACATTAATATAAAAATAGCAACTGCAATTGTTTATTTTCGAACATTAATATTTAAAATAAGCTTAGATCAATAAACGTACAAACTTAAGAATAAAACTAATTTAATATTTTCTTCAATTCAGTCAATCAGAAATAATAGCTGGAAGTTGAGGAATTTTCTGTAAGGTTTTATTTTCTAACATTAATATTTTAGGTTAGATTACTTTAAAATAAGCCTGAATGAATTCAATATTTTCTAACATTAATATTTTAAGTTACAATATGAATATGGGAAAGTGTGTATATTTCAAGTCCTTACAGACAGAAATACACAAAAGAAAAATAAGCCTGAATAAATCAACATTAATATAAAAAAACGGTAGATTTTCTGCAATTGTTTATTTTCTAACATTAATATTTAAAATACGCTTGGATCAATAAATGTACAAACTTAAGAATAAAACTAATTTAATATATTTTTCAATTCAGTCACTCAGAAATAATAGCTGGAAGATGAGTAATAACTTTCCTGTAAGGTTTTTATTTTCTAACATTAATATTTTAGGTTACAATTTAAATGTGGGAAATATTTCATGTCAGAAACACAAAAAAGAAAAGAAAAATAGGCCTGAATAAATGAACACGTCAAGTCAAGTAAACTTAATTTATACAGCGCTTTTACAATGGCGATTGTTTCAAAGCAGCTTTACAGTCTTAAACAGGAAAATATTGCAACAAATTTGATCGCTATCGTTTGCTTTAGAGAAAACGGTGATGTCATCAGCTCATTTCAATTTATCATATAGTGATAATGTGGGCAGATCAGATATATAGTTGTATAGTTAATTTAGTTTAGTAATTCATTTTATTTGGATATTTAGTTGAAAATTAAGATCAAAATTTTAGTGAAACATCAAACATCAATATCAAAAACCGGTAACTTTTCAGCCATTTTTTATTTTCTAACAGCAATATTTAAAATAAGCTTAGATCAATAAACGTACAAACTTAAGAATAAAACTAATTTAATATTTTCTTCAATTCAGTCAATCAGAAATAATAGCTGGAAGTTGAGGAATTACTTTCCTGTAAGGTTTTTATTTTCTAACATTAATATTATATGTTAGATTACTTTAAAATAAGCCAGAATGAATTCAATATTTTCTAACATTAATATCTAGGTTACAATATCAATGTATATGGGAAAGTGTGTATATTTCATGTTCTTAAAGAAAGAAATACACAAAGAAAAAGAAAAGAAAATAAGCATGAATAAATCAACATTAATATAAAAAAACGGTAGATTTTCTGCAATTGCTTAGTTTCTAACATCAATTTTTTAGGTTAGATTACTTTAAAATAACCTTGAATGAATTCTCTATTTTCTAACATTAATATTTTAGGTTACAATATGAATGTATATGGGAAAGTGTGTATATATCATTCCTTACAGACAGAAATACGAAAAAGAAAAAAAGAAGAATAAGCCTGAATAAATCAACATTAATATCAAAAAATGGTAGATTTTCTGCAATTGTTTATTTTCTAACATTAATATTTAAAATAAGCTTGGATCAATAAAGATACAAACTTAAGAATAAAACTAATTTAATATTTTCTTCAATTGTTTATTTTCTAACATTAATATTTAAAATAAGCTTAGATCAATAAACGTACAAACTTAAGAATAAAACTAATTTAATATTTTCTTCAATTCAGTCAATCAGAAATAATAGCTGGAAGTTGAGGAATAACTTTCCTGTAAGGTTTTTATTATCTAACATCAATATTATAGGTTAGATTACTTTAAAATAAGACAGAATCAATGAACTTTCAAATTTAAGAAAATAAATAATTTAATATTTTCTTACATTTTTTCAATCAGAAATAATAGCTGGAAGTTGAGGAATAACTTTCCTGTAAGGTTTTTATTTGCTAAGATTAATATTATAGGTTACAATTTAAATGTGGGAAATATTTAATGTCAGAAATACAAAAAGAAAGAAAAATATGCCTGAATAAATGAACATCGATAACAGAAACCTGTAATTTTTATGCAAATTTGTATTTTCTAACATAAATATTTAAAATAAGCCTGAATCAATGAACTTAAAAACTTAAGATTAATTTAATATTTTCTTACATTTTTTCAATCAGAAACAATAGTTGGTATTTGAGGAATAACTTCTCTGTAAATTTTTGATTTTTAATGTAAATATTGTAGGTTAAGTTAAAATAAGCTCAATGAAGACATCACTATCAGTTTATGGGTAAAGGGTGAACTCCTCCTGTATGTATGTATGTATGGATGTATGTATGTATGTATATATGTAATATATATATATATATGTAATATATATATATATATATGTAATATATATATATATATATGTAATATATATATATATATATAATATATATATATATATATATATATATATATATATATATATATATATATATATATATATATAAACTGTTCTGAAAGATTAAAAACAACAAAAAACTGGAAAACCTATAAACTTAAAAATAAAATAAAACATATTTTTCTCCCAGAAATGATAGATGGGAAATAACTATATTGCGCATGCATTTACATCTTTACTAGTTCAGGTCAAAGGCCCTGATGAGACATTAATTATAAAAAGTATTTTTATTCCAGGAAGTGTCTTAATTAATATAAACTGAAAAAAACCCAGCATAAATAGAAATAATTAAATGTTGTTTAAAGCATTTTTTGATCCTGGGGTCACCTCTTAAAACGTAATTTCAGAGCAAACCATGTGTAAATGTAGACAAGAAAACGGGTCAATGAAATGAAAGCATCAAAAACAAACACCGAAAAGCAAAACTCCCAGACATGATCACTGTCACCATGCGGAAGTCCTCGCCTAACCTGTTGCATTGCACACACTTTCATCAGAAACGCACAACACACAGCCAAACCGCCTCGAGAGTGATGAAAAACACTGTACCGACATGAAAACACACACACACACACACACACACACACACACACACACGGGCAAACAGGATCTACGTTTTAAACTCTGCACATCAACACAAAGATATGCAGTACATTTACAATCGGTTCTGCACTGGATTTGCATGACTTTAGCAAATGCAAATATTTCCCCTCATTCTTTAAAGCACATTTTTTGAGACGTTTTGAAGTGCATTACTACAAATGTAAACCTAACAGGACATGTATACACTGATTTAATCATCATTTCTGATGATAACATTATAAAACAGCTCAATTTATGAAGCTTTACATGATATGTTCTCATGCACACAACAGTGGATTTAAATATCAGGTGTACACAGAAGCTTGCAACTAGGTAAAATGAAAATATACATGCCCGTTAATAAAAGTTATTATCAATAATAGCTAGAAAGTTTCCCCTTTGCTTGTCACTTCTCGGAGACAGACCTGATTTTAGTTACTTTAATATTAATGATTATATTTTAAGGACTACACAAGATTATGCATGCATGAAATAAATAATCAATAACTTCATCCCAGCTCAAAGCAAGCAGACGTGATTTCCACAGCTTTATTCAACTGATACTGTTATGAGATATTAATAATAATAATAATAATAATTAATAATAATAATAATTAAAAAACACGCCATGGGTGATTTATTACAATACAAAGAATCGCAATAAATCAATAAAGCAATACAAAACATGCATTGGTTTCTTTGACTTTCACTAAATATATAACATTCAACAATTTATTATTGTAATAAATCACATAATAGTCTATACATAAACTGCTATGGATTGAGGGATGCATTTGCATTGCTCAGACATATTTTCCTCTGTTAATAGCCATATTTTAAGGACCTATGCATTGAAAATAAAATAGAAATGATAATAAACACTACATGCAAAACAGCCCAGCTCAAGAACACAAAACAAGTGCTTCTCCATGACAGCTTTCTGTTAATCTCTTTCGATTATCATATTTCATTTGATTCGTTAGTGTTAAATCACACTAATACCATGCATATGATGCATGCATTCAGCAAATAATCAATAAATGCATGCAGAATTAATCTCAAGTTCACACAGCATCAGACATGGAGGGGTTTAAATGGCCTTTGTGTATGTGTCCTGCCTATAGCACAATCCATCATGGCTACCATGGTCAAATGCATTAAAAATCACACGATAAACTATGAAAACAGCACATATACATCACACACTGAGGCGTATGAAATAAATGCACGGATGTGTGTACGTGCAAAAGCTTTAGTGTGCTCATATTTCTCATTAATAGCGTTTATGCCTCTGATCTGACAAGCAGCTCAACACAGCTGCTCGGTAGCATCTCAAATAACAATGAAAACTCGTCCAGTGCGCGCGGACTCGACCCGAAACCACCACATCAACACGATCTATCGCTTTACCTCCTGCTCGGGCTCGTTTCTCGCTCTTTTCTCGCTGTTTTCTTCTCGATTCTGTCCGTTTTCTGGATTCTGAAAGGCTCGATAGTGTTACAGCAGCGCTGGGCCGCGTCTCCGCCCACTGCAGCGCGACGTGTGCAGTGATTGGCCGGAGCGACGTATCGCGTAGTCGCTCATTGGCTGGCGCGTTTGATTGATGGCTCAACTGGCCTTTCGCTTTGTGTTTGTGCATTTTACTATCACGGAAAACACGTACCTCACGAAATAACAGTGTCTTCCGGTATGATCATACGCTTACGTTTTAATGTCTGTATATAAATATGCAATGTGTACCGTTTCTGTCTAAAGTTCTTCCCATTTCGACCATGTTTGACCGCAATACGTTACAAATGGAAGAAAAACTCGATGAAAACGAATATAGAGCACATAGACTATCACAATATACACACAAACAATATTTTTTAGGCTATAACCGCTATATTTGTTTCATAAAGAAGGGCCTTTAGTATTACTAGATCATACTTTGTGGTTTCAGCTTTTTAAAAATCTTTGCTTTGACTCCATGAGACTCATTGAGTAGTTAAAGGCGCAGTACGCGATTTCTGAGAAACTGTAAATATATAAAGTTATGACGTTATGAATTTCAAATAGGCGCTCTCTTTAAAAATAAACCACAATTTGCGCTTTAAATATGTACATTCTCACCTGAAAAAGTCTTAAAACTATTTTGTGACACATATTTTTGAATTATGTGGGTATAAATATCTTTCCAAGAAGTTTTAGATCCAGATATCATGAGATGTGGAAAATGATAAGTGATTTATGAGCTTTTTACAGCATAAGTCTTACCCTCACAGCCTCGCTTTCATACCTGTCATGGTGCTGCTCTGAATAAGGCCTATTGACGCTTGCTGGTTGGTGCAAAATGCATTCTGGGATACCGGCCTGTCTCAAGTCCTCCCGATGCATCCTCGATATAAGTGGTCAAGAACACATCCAGGATTTGAACTGTACTTCGCTAACTTTAACGGAACAGGACTTGGACAGCGACTGATGACGATTAAGTACATTATGTTGAGAAACGGCCAGTGTTTTTGAACAAATCTCTTGAGTGAATGATTCAATGACTCACTCATAAATACTTCACTCGTTTCATTACTGGATGAATCAGTGTTTTGAACAAATCTCTTGAGTGAATGATTCAATGACTCACTCATAAATACTTCACTTGTTTCATTACTGATGAATCAGTGTTTTTGAACAAATCTCTTGAGTGAATGATTCAACGACTCACTCATAAATACTTCACTCGTTTCATTACTGATGAATCAGTGTTTTTGAACAAATCTTGAGTGAATGATTAATTGACTCACTCATAAATACTTCACTTGTTTCATTACTGATAAATCAGTGATTTTGAACAAATCTCTTGAATTAACGATTAATTGACTCACTCATAAATACTTCACTCGTTTCATTACTGATGAATCAGTGTTTTTGAACAAATCTCTTGAATAAATGATTCAATGACTCACTCATAAATACTTCACTCGTTTCATTACTGATGAATCAGTGTTTTAGAAAAATCTCGAATGAATGATTCAACGACTCATAAATACTTCACTGCGTTTCATTACTGATGAATCAGTGTTTTTGAACAAATCTCTTGAAATGATTCAATGACTCACTCATAAATACTTCACTTGTTTCATTACTGGATGAATCAGTGTTTTAGAAAAAATCTCTTGAATGAATGATTCAACGACTCACTCATAAATACTTCACTCGTTTCATTACTGATGAATCAGTGTTTTTGAACAAATCTCTTGAATGATTCAATGACTCACTCATAAATACTTCACTCGTTTCATTACTGGATGAATCAGTGTTTTTGAACAAATCTCTTGAATGAATGATTCAATGACTCACTCATAAATACTTCACTCTTTTCATTACTGATGAATCAGTGTTTTTGAACAAATCTCTTGAGTGAATGATTAATTGACTCACTCATAAATACTTCACTCGTTTCATCACTGAATGAATAAGTGTTTTTGAACAAATCTCTTGAATTAACGATTCAACGACTCACTCATAAATACTTCACTCGTTTCATTACTGGATGAATCAGTGTTTTTGAACAAATCTCTTGAATGAATGATTCAATGACTCACTCATATATACTTCACTCGTTTCATTACTGGATGAATCTGTGTTTTGAATTAATCTCTTGAATGAATGATTCAACGACTCACTCATAAATACTTCTCTGTTTCATTACTGATGAATAAGTGTTTTTGAACAAATCTCTTGAATGAATGATTCAATGACTCACTCATAAATACTTCACTCGTTTCATTACCGGATGAATCAGTGTTTTTGAACTAATCTTTTAATGAATGATTCAATGACTCACTCAAATACTTCACTCGTTTCATTACTGATGAATCAGTGTTTTTGAACAAATCTCTTGAATGAATGATTCAATGACTCTCATAAATACTTCACTCGTTTCATTACTGGATGAATCTGTGTTTTTGAATTAATCTCTTGAATGAATGATTCAATGACTCACTCAAATACTTCACTCGCTTTCATTACCGGATGAATCAGTGTTTTTGAACTAATCTTTTTAATGAATGATACAATGACTCACTCATAAATAAACAAGTACGCACATTGAGGAACACTCCCTGTGTCACAGTGTTCATGGATTTGGATTATTTTCAATATATCCTTTGGGTAGGGGCGTGTTTGTTTTGATGATTTAAAATATCAACAGCGTTTCTCAGAAAATTACTTGGAGCTTTAAGAACCAAATATTTAAATTTTTTTAAATGCAGTTTTATACCAAAGAGGTGTGCAATCAAACTCACCTTTTACCTTTAAGGATGTATTGAGTGTCAAAAAATTACGTTTATGGACTTTAAAAACACACAACACCATTTTATTAGGAAAAGCGCACACACACGGTTTATATATAAAAGTTCAATACAGTTTATTGAAAAATATAGCACTCATCCCAGTGCAAGAAAATAGCTATGCACCAACCACTACATAAAATAGCTAAATACAAGTGCTAAAAATATACAATTTCAAATTTCAGAATATACAGCTCCAGTCTACGCAAATATTAGAAATAGTTGAGGTATAACTAAAGAAAAAAAACAAAAAACAAAAATAAAAAGGTAATTATCTGCAGCCTCAGGCATTTATTTAGCAAATACTATAATAACTCTTACAACAAGCAAAGAACGTCAATGGCGAAAAAAGACGATACACTTAAATACTTCCTGAATGAGAAACTGTCAGGGTTTGTGCGAAAACAGTTCAAGGATTAACCTCAAAACCTTCGATAAGTCAAGGAAGACCAGGAGCGCCACAAACCGATGGGTCCAAGCGCATGACCACTGTTTGCATAACGTTAGAGGTTAGTGGAAAAATGACACTCCGCTTTCTAAAGCACATACAGCAGTTAAACAGCGAAGCTAATAAACAAAATGAAAACAGGGTAATATCTATAAATTTCAGAGCGCGTTAAAATTTATTCGCTACCAAAATGGACGAGAAAAAGGTCAAACATGAATTACTATTAGGTTAAAATGAATAAATTTAGATTAAATTTAGTTAGTTACCAATAAAATGGCAGTAGGATGATTTTTTATTATTTAATAAAGCAAACGCAAAAACAAAGAAACGCTTTGCGCGCTAGTAAAGCTACAACATCTTAAACTTACGGATCTTAATTGCATTTGTACAAAGTGTTGTTAAAACGGGATGTTTTAACGGGATTCTAGAGGCAGTACAAATCATTGTTACTGCTTGCGGAAAATCATTAATCTAACGTTGTATTGTTTTTGTGCGTTAGTAAAGCTAACAATCTTATTGGCATTCGTACGAAGGCTTTTAACGAAAACTTACGAAATATAGCAACAACAACAAAAATTGTTGTTGGGACATTAGCGTCAAAACATCGCAACAATGCATAGCTAGTTCATTTAAAATGTATTTAACGCTAGCGATGGTACAATAAAAACATCACACACACTGATCTTGATGGGATGGTTTAACGGATTCTACAGATAGCGCTTTCGTACAAATCATTGGTACTGCTCGCAGAAAATTATAAACAAACAAATTCGTTTTTGTGCGCTAGTAAAGCTACGACCATTTAAACACGGATCTTAATAGCATTTGTACGAAGGCTTGCTAACGCCACAAATTTACTTAAATACTGCACAATGCATAGCTAGGCAATTAAATTTTAGCGCTAACAATGGTACAGTACAAATGTGAAACTGGATAGTTTTAAAGGGATTCCAGAACCAGCACTTTCGCATTTAATCGTTATGCGAAAATCATTAACGAACATCGGATTTGTGCGCAAGCTAGTAAGGCTACGGCAATTTAAACTGGCGGAACTTAATAGCTTTTGTACGCAAGCCTTTTTAACATCACAAATTATGAAATATTGCAGGGAGATTAGCGTTGCAAACATCACAATGCTTAGCTCGTCAAACCGGATGGTTAATTTGAACGTTAACAAATGGTACGAATCGATTCATACGAATCGTTACTACTTGCGAAAATCATTAACAAACAATATAGTTGTTTTAGTGCGCTTGTATGGCTCCGGCAATTTAAACTTGCGGATCTTAATAGCTTTTGTACGAAGGCTTGTTAACATCACAAATTACGAAATATTGCAGGGAGATTAGCGTCAAAATGCGTAGCTTGTTCATTTTAACGCTAAC
>CM040929.1:10119810-10139810 GCA_023029165.1 Gobiocypris rarus
GTGTAGGTGAACTCGTTACCATCGTCCTGGAATAGAGAAATCATCACAGGTGAACAGAGGAAGGGAAGGACTTCCTGAAGGACGGTTCGAGGAGAGTGTTCGCAGACGTACCACGTCATCTTCGTAGCCTCCGGCGAGCACCAGAGAATAAGCGCCGTCGTTACTTCTTCCGTGAATCCCAGCGACGTGAGGCCTGTGGACGCCCGATTCGCTCACCTGACCAATACAAACAACACAACATCACGATCCACCATCAATCCATCCGCCAGGGAGTGAAGACCCCTTACACCACGTTTCCTAATGAGGTGTGTGAAAAGCAACGGTCCTAGTACTGAGCCTTGAGGTACGCCATACTGAACTTGAGATCGATATGACCTCTTCATTTACAGCTACAAACTCATCCTCAAAATACCTTTGAAGGTCCAATTAAGGGCTGCAAATACAAAGACAGATTTGGGCACGAGGGTCTAATGTGTGATCCAAAAAATGTTTCAAATAAAGGTTATATCACCATCTTCGACAATATAAAAACTATCCATTTATGCAGGTTTTTATTTTTGAATTTATTTACCTCTAAAAGTACCATATTTTTAAAGTAAAATATACCTATTTTATGTTATATTTAATATTCGTTTAAAAAAAGAAAATTTTGGTATGTTCTCACATCTAAAACCTAAAAATGTGGTGACTTTGTTGACCAATAATGGTATACTTTTTTATAAAAAACAGGAATATTAATTGCCACTAGATGGCATAATAGTACTCAATGGCTGCATAACTCAGTAAACCAATGTTTTAAGGAATTTAACTCAAAATATCTAAGTTTTAGATTTTATCACAAGTTAAAATTGTATATAAAATAAAAGACCTCTGTGTTGTGTTAGACTATACAAAAAAATACCAAAACATGCTTAGAAAATACATGCAAAAAGGAAAAGACAAGATGATTTATATGACAAAATAAAATTTCAATATTGTAAAAGGTTAATGGTACTAAACTGGTAAAAATAAACAATAAACCTAACAATAACTCAAAATGCTCTTGTTTTTGTATGTGTCAGTGACACAGTGAATAAAATAAAAGCTTTGTTATAGGCTCATTCAATGCAGTGTGTGTGTGTGTTTTTGTGAAATATCAGGACACAAATGTGTATAATGACATGGGTATGACACAGGTATTACAAAAGAGGGTGAAATATGAGGCGTTCCCAATGTCCTCACTTTTCAAAATGCTTAAAAACCTCATCCTGTGTGATTTATATCACAGAAAGTAAACTGTGCAGTCTCCTGTGATGGGTAGTGTGTGTGTGTGTGTGTGTGTGTGATGGGTAGGGGATAGAAAATACAGGTTTGTACTGTATAAAATGCATTACGCCTATAGATTGTCCCCACATTTCACAAAAACAAACGTGTGTGTGTGTGTGTGTGTGTGTGTGTGTGTGTGAAAATGGTGTACAGACTTACCACTTTATGTATGTTTTATCGGAATTGTTTTGGATTTATTATTTTTTATTGAACAAGTAATAAAAATAATAAAAATTCTATATTCTAGTTTTTCCCATTCATTCCTATGGGTGGCCATTTTTGTCCACGAAGGACCAATTAAGGACTTTTTCCCAACCACTTAACATTCTAGAATAGAGTAATTTATTTATTTTTGTGTTCAGGTGACAAACTTAGAAAAAGTAGCCAAGCCTTGTACCGCTCAGATTAAGGGAAGTATTTTGATTTTGCCCACATTTGTCCCAAGGGTCCCTTTAGGGTTAGATTCATGTCTGAGAGACGCCCACCTGCACTCTGAACTTCCACAGCGTTCCCACTGGAACTCCAGGGACGGGCCCGTAATGGTTGGAGGGAACGATGGTGCACTGTTTAGTGCGGCCGACACACGCCATACCCTACGAAACAAGACACCAGGCTCATGAATACTTCATCTGAACGAATCTGACGACTCCATTTCGTTGGGCTGAAACGCACCTTGCCCCAGTCCCTCTGACTGGAGGAGCTCGCAGACGCCATCTTGGCCTTCTTCTTGCTTTCCTTCAGCTTCTCTCCAGCCAGAACCACCTCGCTGGCGTCGTTACGGCACTCTGGACAATACCTGCGAGACAAAGACACGTTTATATTAGGGCTGAAACGATTCCTCGAGTAACTCGAGTTACTCGAATTGAAAAAATCCTCGAGGCAACGATGCTTCGTTTAGTTCATTTAACTACACACGGATGTTGCAGAAATATTTTTTTGTGTATAAGGACTCGGAGTATGCGCGGATTGCGGCTAAATCCTCGATTCAGGCGGGTAAACATCCCAAAATTGCGGGTGGATGAGAGAAATCATTGATGTGTTGATTTTAATTACGACGCGGAACTCATTTCACGGAAAACGCAATGAAAGTGTCGCTCTTTAACTCTCGTTTTTAGCTCATGGCGAGATCAAAGACCCAATGCGAGAGAGACTGGCATCAGCACTGCTAATATCATTTAGTCTCGCTATTTTTAAATGAAGACAACTGAGTTGAGCTTCAGGATACGACACTGAACATTTAGGTTTCATTTGCGGCAGTTCGCGCGGCAGCTGAGGAGATACGAGCAATATTTATAGCTACTAACTTAATTAAACAAGCTGTGTTACAATGATGAATATTATTAGCTCAAAATGTAGATCTGTATGTGCGATGTAGGCTACTTTATCTGAATTAAACACAAACTCATCTCTCGCGTTATGCAGGTCATGTAGAGGTGTTAACCCGTTTGGGTTATTTAAAACGTGTAATTTCGCCAAAGATGATTTGTTTCAAAGCAATACTTCAGTGTAGCTAAAATGTGACGGTAGCATCGCTTACACTGAGGATTTGAGTTTATGACGATCGGGTGCGGATGGATGGTTTGTTTTTAACAGCGGATTCGCTGAAGTTATCCGCGCATCTCTAGTATGACCATCTCTACTCTTGTTCTTATTTCAAGTTTCCTTCCTGTCCAATATTTTTGCTTCTTACAAAAGCCTCACAGGCTTCAGAAGACAGTAAAGGCTTGTCATGCCTGAACTGGAGCTGGAACTTTAAAGTTAAGCTTTAAACATACATGCAATGTTTAGGCATTATTGCTATTTATATTAATATTATTTTGGTTTATTGGTTGTAGGTTTAGTTTAAGACTAGGGTTGGGAACCGAGAACCGGTTCTTATGCAGAACCGATACTTATTTTTGAAAAATACCGAATCGCGAAAATTCCCGAGTTTCGGTTCAAACGGTTCTGATGCAATGTGTGCGGCGCTGGGAGCGTATCCTTTAAAAAGCGGCGACAGCTAACCTCATCATGAATATTAATTACGTTGCCTGCCGCTTCCAGAAGTGCAAACAATTAACTAGTGGTGGGCCGTTATCGGCGTTAACGTGCTGCGTTAACGTGAGACTCTTATCGGGCGATAAAAAACATATCGCCGTTAATCTATTCTCAAAGTTGGGTTGGGAGCTGGGTCTATACTACGCAAGCTATGATGACTTTCACAGTGATAGTTTAGCGCGGATGTATAGCTACCTAGCCGAATTGCACTGTAGGGAGCGAGGCGAGTCTTGAACCTGCGTGTATGCTGTGAAAAATACCACATCAAGCGTGAATGCTGTCTTCCGAACTCGGCGCGCACCGCGAACCGTTCTCGAGTCCTGATGAGCGTGACTGACATACTGCAAGCAGAGAGCTGTACATATAATTTCTGCTCGTCGTCAGCGTTCTTTAGAGTATTTGCAGTACATCCGCGGCAGATAGACGCAAGTGCCATTACGTACTGAAGCTTTGGTAACAAAACTAACGGTTCAAAAACAAAAATATAAACGTTAGGTGAACAACGCTATTCATTCTGCCACCTCCTCGCTCGACGTCGTTGCAAGTAACGGGTAAACAGCTGCTGCTTTGATGACGCAAACGCACCTCGGTTTCAGACCCCAAAATATAATATGAACACGGTCCAGGAGCAATCGAACTCGGGTTCAGTCCAGGCAATCGAACCAAGTGTGAAAGCACCGTCATTATTTGGGTAGCACACATATTCTGAATGCCTTCGCAGAATTCAAATGAGCCATTTTAATCTAGATTAATGCTGAATTACCATTTATTATTTACAAGTTCACTGAATAACTGAATTTCTATTACATTAATATACAAATAACTAATAAATATAACTAATATATATATAATATTTTTGCAAGAATGCTTTGAATACTGTAAAATATGTACAGTACAGGAGTTTTTGACATTGCCAACCTGTAAATGAATCAGAGATCATATAATAAACACAAAAAGGATTGTTTGAGTTGCATATTATGCCTTTTTCCTTTACCACTATTTGTTTAATAATTTTAATGGAACCGGAACCGGAATCATTAGGCGGAATCGGAACCAGAACCGGAAAATTTCTCACGATTCCCAACCCTATTTAAGACTGAACTTTTTAAACTAATTTGAAATAGATTTTTATAATGTGGCAATTGAATGCATTAAAATGGGTTATTTTCACTGAAAATATGTGAACATGGGTTATTATGTATGCAATTTCAGCAATACAACTTTATTTTTCTAAAAGAAAACAAATTAGATGTTAATTTTAAGATACCCGTCTTATTTTCTCTTATATATTTAGTATTACTCTTTAATAAAGAAAAAAGTAATTATTATCCGATTACTCGATTAATCGATGGAATAAACGGTAGAATACTCGATTGCTAAAAGAATCGATAGCTACAGCCCTAGTTTATAGTGCAATTACTTTTTTTGTTGGACAATTTCCGCAATGGTTTCATGATCAATCAACGCAAATTTGTTCTGCTAACTGAAGGCTAAACTGCATACAGCAAATGAGCTTTGTGTAACAAATATAAATGTTTTAAATATCTTTAATATATCTGAAAACATATGAAAGTTAACTATAGTGAACTTCAGTTAGCAAACGAGCTTGTGTTAATGAATACACTTGTGGATTTACCTCTTTTTACACAAATTTATTCTTGCGCAACAAACTAAACATTTACAGTGGAATTTACGTTTTTTATTTGATTTGTTCGTAGACAATTTGCACAATGGTTTTACGAGCAATTAACACATTTGTTCTGAGACTTCCATGAAATGTGATTCTATAAACTCACTCGTGCAGGAATGGTTTTACGAACACTTTGCGAGTGGCTTACACAAATTCAACCATTAACAAAATGACAATTTTCAATATTATTTGGTTATTAAATGCAACAATCTGCACAAGCATGCAACCCTCTACGCACACCTTGGCGATAGAACATGCACGGCCAGTAAAACTTGAATATCATCTTTTCATTTAAGGGTTAGTTCACCCAAATATGAAAATTAGCCCAACCTCAAGTCATCCTAGGTGCATATGACATTCTTCCCTGGCTGATCCAAGCTTTATAATAGCAGTGACTTGTTGCACCATTTTTGAAGTCCATAAAAGTCCATCCATGATAAAAGTGCATCCATCTATCCATCATAAGTGCATCTATCCATCATAAAGTGCATCTATCCATCATGTGCTTCTATCCATCATAAGTGCATCTAGCCATCACAAAGTGCTTATATCCATCATAAGTGCATCTATGTGCATCTATCCATCATAAGTGCATCCATCTATCCATCATAAAAAGCGCATCCATCTATCCATCATAAAAGCGCATCCATCTATCCATCATAAGTGCATCTATGTGCATCTATCCATCATAAAAGTGCATCTATGTGCATCTATCCATCATAAAACTGCATCTATGTGCATCTATCCATCATAAAAGTGCATCCATCTATCCATCATAAGTGCATCCATCTATCCATCATAAGTGCATCTATGTGCATCTATCCATCATAAAAGTGGATCCATCTATCCATCATAAGTGCATCTATGTGCATCTATCCATCATAAAAGTGCATCCATCTATCCATCATAAGTGCATCCATCTATCCATCATAAAAGTGCATCTATGTGCATCTATCCATCATAAAAGTGCATCTATCCATCATAAAAGTGCATCTATCCATCCATCCATCCATCAAAGTGCATCTATCCATCATAAAAGTGCATCTATCCATCCATCCATCCAAAGTACATCTATCCATCATAAAAGTGCATCTATCCATCATAAAAGTGCATCTATCCGTCATAAAAGTGCATCCATCCATCATAAAAGTACATCCATCCATCATAAAAGTGCATCTATCCATCATAAGTGCATCCATCCATTATTAAAGTGCATTTTCTTACACAAACGCACCACTTCGCTTCAGAAGGCCTTCGTTAACCTCCCGGAGCCCTGTAGAGCAGTTATATGATGGATGGATGTTCTTTGATGATGATAGATGCACTTTTTCTGCAAAGAGCTGATCTCTGTTGATGTGCCTAAATTTTTATCGATCATAAGGGTGAGAGACCTGGCGAGCCATAGGCTCCGACTAGAGGTCGGCCCGATATCGTCCGGCCGATATTTGTCCTTTTTCATTATATCGGCCGATATCAGTGTTTAGTAGCGCCGATTTAAAGTCAGGCACTTCCGCGGGCAGCCCCGTGTTATTGGTGCGGTAGGACTGTCTGGAAATGGCATAATGCTTGCAGATAACTTTAAGGACTGTAGTCGAAAACTATCAGCAGCTTGCTTGTTAACATATTACCACCAAAGTTACAAGCTTGGTTAGATTTTTCGGTGCATGGGGTGGAGAAAGCAGCAGCTCTCACAAACACTGCAGCGGGAATGAGCGTGAGGGGTAAGTTACTCCGCCCCGCTCACAGACAGCATCATGCTCGGAAACACAGAGTTGTCCTCACTCCTGGAGCAGCCCAGAACAGTGTATGACAGGCTAGCCTTATACTCGACGCATCCGCACGAGCGAGTGCGCGGCAAAATTGATATAAAAGCTGAGAGTGACCGGTCATGCGCAGCGATCGGAGGTGTGTGCGCAGTCAGCGGAGGCTCGCGGAAAATACAAACAAGGCTGAAGCACGCTCAAACGCAAGCATAAGCGTGATGTAATAATATACTGGCGAAACAGATTGGGCAGATTTGCACATTTGTGTTCGCGCTCTGGAGAGCGCCGTCTATTTACAGCGTGTGTTTGCAGCGTGAGTAATGTAGCCTGATCTCTTGAACGTGATCCGAGTTTTTATTCAGTGCTGAGTTAATGAAGTCTCGCGAAACTCGAGGCTATACACGCGATAAAATCCATTGAATAAATATAACAGCTGGTTTCTCTCTGCACGAGACAGAAATATCCAGAATAGAGGTTATATTTTAGTGAATTTCTCTGACAAAATACAGTTTTGTCTGGATATTCTTATGAAAATATTCCTTTTTATTACTCCCATTATTATACATATTTTTACATTACATAGTGTCTTAAAAACACATTACTATGCAAATTAGATATAGATGCATTTCATAGAATGGGAATTGCATGTATATAGCCATGCTTATATTAATACTTAGTCCGTTTATTGATTTGTTTGGTTAACTTTGGATAATATTTTATGTTAATACCGTGCAGTTCACAAAATTAAGATTCGAGATATGGTTAAAGTCAGTGTTCAATATATTAAGTTAAGTTTAGGAATGTTGTGCATCCACTTATTATTAGTGTGACATTTTAGCATGCAAATGAAGGCGAAAACTTCACGATCTCAGCCCTAAAAATCGGCATCGGTCGATCTCTACTCCCGACCCGGTGTTAGATGAAGGAAGAGCAGTTAGTGACTTTACCAGTCCTCGTCTGCAGGGATGGTGGTGAGCGGTGGGTTCAGACAGTAGGTGTGGAAGGCCATGTCGCACTCGTCACACAGAAGCTGTTTGTCGGGGTCTTGCTTCACACCACACACGTGACAGTTGCACACGCGGCAGCTCTTCTTCGGGTCATCTTTGCAGACCTTGCATTCGGGTCCATTTGACCCTGATTTGACAGAAACAAGGCTCCTTTAACCATAGAGTAGGGATGCACAGATACGACAACTCCTTATATTTGAAAGCCGATAACTGATATATCGGCCGATAAATCTAAATCCAAATTATTTATATAGTTTTTGAGAGCCTGATTACAAAAACCAAAGTGTCACCATTAAAGCCATGGCCCAAACACACAATTGTGATGATGTTCTCATTATAACTTTATGCAGCCGATATGACAGACTGAACTATATATTGCTTTTTTTCAGTGCTTCAAATTCTCTTATCATAACGATAACACTAAAAATGGCAGATACCGATATATCGTGCATCTCTAATATGGAGTCTGGATTGTGTGAATATGGTCATTTCAAAGCGTGGGTTCGGTACTCACTCTTGAGAGGGCTGTCAGAAGCGGCTCCTGGACCATCTGAACTTCCTGGCTCCTCAATCTTGTAGATTTCAGTCACGAACATGATGCGGCAGTCGTTCAGAGAATCACCAGCGTCCCTGTAGAAATCACGGACAAACTTCATGATCAAACCGACAAAATGCCTACCAAGACGATTAGTGAAACAGACACTTTTATTGAAATTTGCCCATGAACACAAATTCAACAACTTAGAAATTAGTTTATTTGCTTATCGAATACGGCATTTGGGCAAATAATGATTTCATGTGCGTAAAAAGTGGTTTTACACTTTCGTTCCTGTGCAAGAATGATTTTATGAACATTTTACAAGAGATTTACACAAATTCAGAGCTTAGTGTAAAAATCTGATTTCAATATTTTTAATGTTAATTTTTATAAACATTAAGTAAAGTTATTTAACTATAATAAACTTTCTTTATTACACAGAGTACTTACGTTTGTAGATACATTTAATTTTAATAGGAACTTTTAGTTATGCAATTACACAATTAAAATAATTATGTTTGTAGTAATAACTTAAATATAAGAGACCAACATAAAGACTTTTATCGCGGAAAACATTTACATAAATGTGACTTCACAAACAAGGCTAGCGAAAAAACATATTTAAATAGCCTTTAACACAGGCGAAGCACTGCTACTTGTGCGGAGATATCAAACACATGAAATCCCACAACTATCGATGCGAAGTTGTGAGATTTCATGTGTTGCGTGATATCTCGGCACCCAAATAGCAGTGCTTCGCCTGTGCTTCCATAATATAGTCCCAAGTTAATATCTGCCTAGGAAATAGCCTAGTCTTAAAGGAACACTCCACTTTTTTGAAAATAGGCTCATTTTCCAAGTCCCCTAGAGTTAAATAGTTGAGTTTTACCGTTTTGAATCCATTCAGCCTATCTTTGTATCTGGCGGTAGCACTTTTAGCATAGCTTAGCATACATCATTGAATCGGATTAGACCATTAGCATCGCGCTCAAAAATGATGACCAAAGACTTTCAATATTTTTCCCCATTTAAAACTTGACTCTTCTAGTTACATCGTGTAGTAAGACCAACGGAAAATGAAAAGTTGCGATTTTTAGACCGATGAGAAGGAACTATTTTCCCATTCCTGCATAATAATCATAGAACTTTCCGGCCGTCCCACAGGTGCAGAGGCACAGTGATACAACACAGCGCCTGAAAGTAGTCCTCAGATCGGTAACTTCCAATGTGACCGGCACTTAGTTTGTGTAGTTGCAGATAATGCAGACAGAGTTGCAGCCGGAAAATTAGGTAGTGGATATACCTATGCGATTAGCCATGGTTCTGTGTGTTGTAAAGAGCTGTGATAGTAAGTCAAAGGTGTATACCATCATGCTTCACAGAATACCAACGAAAAACAAGGAGCGAAAGAATCAATGGTTGGCTGCTCTGAACAAAGATATCAAAACATCGTTAACTTAGATTCAATCAAGAAATTGCGTGTTTGCTTGAAAAGCAAAAGCATTTTGGACCAGATGACTATTTGGAAAAAATGGACAGTACCTGTACCACGATGCACGGCGTCTAAAGGATATGGCCAGACAGGACGAAGTGTATTATTGTCCATGGATGTAAGTATAGCATTATTATTTTTAGTTAGCTTGAACGGCGTTCAGATTGAAAGAGCACTGCTGTTGTCTTTAGCTAACGTTACCTGTGAATGCAGTCACTGAGTGTGGGGGGTAAGTTTGCTCAACTGTTTGGTTTATACAGTATAAACGGTAGTAGTGTTGTTGTAGAGTTCTGGTGAGGTAGTGTATACTTTGATTAAAAATAAACTTGTGGAATTGTCGGTATTGTTTATCTACAGTTTCTATGGTACAAAATACTAGTGATGTTACGTTCTGTGCTGAGGCTGAGCGTGTGCAGGGTTTTTCCTGCATTTAAAATTATTTGGCGGCCACCAAAACAAACTTTTGTCCCGCCAAAACCTTATTTGATCGGTTGTTGTGATTTATGAGTGATGTAGAAGACTGCGGCGTGTGAGAGGGCGCATGTTAACTGAGTGACAGCGAGCAGATCGCGTGCACTCTCTGTCTTCAAAATAAGCCACATTTTCTTGCCTGTCATGTTTCAAAAGCTCATCTTCAGTGTGACTTATTCCGGTTCAAGATCTGCACCAAAGTAAATATCTTCTGAATCGTCACTCACAAACGTCTCCATGGTTACAAGGCGCTCCGCCGCAAAGATCTGTGATTATTACGCAGGAATGGGAAAATAGTTCCTACTCATATCGGTCTAAAAATCACAACTTTTCATTTTCCATTGGTCTTAGCACACGATGTAACTGTAGAAGAGTCATGTTTTAAATAGGAAAAATATTGAAAGTGTCTTTGGTCATTTTTAAATGAGATGCTAATGGACTGATTAGAATCAATGATGTATGCTAAGCTATGCTAAAAGTGCTACTGCCAGATACAAAGATCGCCTGAATGGATTCAAAAATGGTCAAACTCAACTATTTAACTCTAGAGGACTTGTAAAATGAGCCTATTTTAAAAAAAGTGTACTGTTCCTTTAATCTGCATCGCTATTTGTACTCGTTGTGAATACGCAGGACACAAGAAGTAATTAGGTAGGGGTTTTTTTTGTATCCCTTTTACTCGGGACATGCTAGCTGGCAACATAGGATTCCATTCATTATGCTAAGCTAAGCTAGCGGCGACCCTGCCAAACTAAAACAATACACTTAGACAAAATGCATTTGCCCACATATCTAAATGTTGGAAAGATGTTGAATAAGCCCTATTTCTAAAAACAGTGGTGTGCTCCTTTAATGATGAATTAACACAAACTGACCGCTTGTTATCCGCACGGTCAAAAGCTTCCAGGAAGTGCAAGCTAAGCAGTCGCTGAAGGCTAAAGGTTCACCCTACCCGAGCAGGATCTTCCGAAAACCTCGCGCTGCGCGCGTCTCCCTCTTCCTCTGGATCTGGGCGCCGACCAGTAGCCGCGCTCTTTGGGCTCGTCCGGGTTGTAGTTGACCATCACGATCATGCCCTGCTCCAGCTGGTGCCACTGGTAGACGGTGCGCGCTCGCGGGCGGACGTCTTTCCCGCGCAGCTGCACCACGCCGTTCTCAGGGTAACTGCACAGAGCACAGGTGCGCGATTAACATTCAGATGCTGCGGGGTGCCCATACAGACGGCCTTTGATCAACAGTTTAAGACACAGATGAAAGGAAGGACTGAAACGTCATGTTAACAGGTGCAGGAATCGGTTTGAACTGGAGGGAAAAAGGCAGCTCACCAGAACTCAATATTATTGTTTCTTCTCACACTCAAAAAAAAATGATACCTGGGTTTTACTTAATTTTTTTACGTCAACAGGTTCCACATAATTGGGTTATGTTGAATTTAATTAAAATTAATAATTTCAGTAAACTTAAGTTTTTTACGTAAGGTTAATTTTATGTAATTTAGTTAAATCAGGTTAACATTCTTAATTTTGTCCAAAACTATTCAATTGAATTATTCTAAAATGAATATAAAAATCAAACCATAACAAGTAATCCAGTTTATTTGATTATTTTCATTTAGTGAAATACTATTTCTACAACATTTACGAAACCTTTAACAAGATCTTATTGGCTCTGCCACATCCATGGCATGCCCAAAGTAGTTGTTTTTTATTATTTTAACAGCTTTAATTGTTATTATCAGGTCCTCACCCCAAGCACATGCTCTACACTTCACCACAATGGTAAACATCCAAAAGCACTAACAAACTTTTAAATACCAACATAAAACATTAAGCATTAAAAAAACTCTCCATATTCTTATCTGCTTTAAAATGTAATCAAATAGCACTTTAAGCATTTACTCTCGAATTCAGACCCTTTGCAAAGCATGATGGGAAGTGAAAGTCCTGTTTGATTGGGTTAATTGATTGAAACATGTCATTTCAAAATGAAAACATCAAGTTATGTCAAAGAGTAACGGTTTTAAGTCAATATAACATGAATCAATTACATTTGAACCAGAAACCTGATGATAATGGTGTTAAATCAAGATAAATTGCTTAAAGTGAACAGCTTCATAAGTTCATTTTTTGAGTGCATTTAATTAAGCCTCACAATTACAACAATGGTCAAATTTATTAAGCTATTCTGCAGTGGATTCATGATCAGAATCAGTGTAATCTCTGTAGTGAATAACTCCACTCTTAAAAGACTTACTCTTCATATTTGACATGGTAAACGATCTCTCCTCCCCTCAGCTCCTCCATCTTCCCCAGAAGTCTTTGCGGTTTTCACACGCTGACGATCTGCCTCGAACCAGGCGCCCATGTTCAAGTCTCGAGCATCTACGAACTCATTTATCTGAAAAGAGTTAAAATGTTACGTTTTGAACAGCCAATAGAAAGGCAAAGATATTCTGATTTGCTTGCACACAACAATTTGCGCAATAAAGCAAATTCGTTCTTATAAACGAATGCTACGGTTTGCGTAAAAAATTTGATTTTACAAACAACGTGATTATAAACATTTGACTGATTTACACAATTTCAGAGACTAGTGTAACAAAAGCACTTAAAAATATCTTTAATACATATAAATTGTACAAATGTTACATTTAAACTAAGATTAAAGTTAATTACTAACTTTTTGTTCGTATAATTTAAAATCACTATGCAGATAATTCAAATTTAAGCAAAATTAAAGAAAGTGGCCAATGGGATGTTTATAGAGCAATCAATTTTTTATTTGATTTGCTTATCGGATGCAATAATTTGCGCAAGAATGCTATCAGAGGCTGATTTTCCCGACCATCTCACCTTGTAAAACCCGAAGCCCGGGTCGATGAGGTCCGCTGTGTCGGTCTGGCCTGAGGTTCCGGCGCTCTGGCCGTCACTCTCGCCATGTGTGGAGCTTTTATCCGACTCGCTCTGGGCCGATCCGCAGCCGGAGTCCGAGTCGGACAGCTCCGCCTCCTTGTCCTTCGGTAGCGCCGCAGGTGCAAGCGCCTGCCGTACTAGAAGCTGAACGATGTCGTTCAGGCCCACGTTATAGTCAAAGATGGTGTGACCATCTTCCATCTATCATGGCAAATTATAAATTAAAATGTTAAAAACAACATTGTGTAAATGTGTTAAGTACAAAAGACTTACACAAATTTACTATTTATTTTAGAGCCTTGAACGATAAGAAACACCTCAAATGTAAAAATATCAAACGTAAAAAAAAACACCTCAAACGTAAAGACACACAATTCGTCAAACATAAATAAATACTTCAAACTTAAAGAAACACCTCAAATGTAAAAATTTCAAACGTGAAAAAAAACGAAATACCTCAAACATAAAAAATAAGAAACACCTCAAACGTGAAAAAATATATATATGCCGCGAACGTAAAGAAACACCTCACATGTAAGAATCTCAAACGTAAAAAAAATAAGAAACACCTCAAACGTTAAGAAAGATCTCAAAAATAAAAATCTCAGATGTAAAAAAAAAACACTTCAAATGTAAAAAAATAAGAAACATCTTTTACGTAAAGAAATCTCAATTGTAAAGAAATTTCAAACGTTAAATAAACAAAAAAACACCTCAAACATGAAGAAATTCGTCAAACGTAAAGAAATGCGGAATTCGTCAAACGTAATGAAATGCGGAATACCTAAAGAAATTCATCAAATGTAAAGAAATGCAGAATTCCTAAAGAAATTCGTCAAATGTAAAGAAATGCGGAATACCTCGAACAAAAAGAAATGCGGAATACCTCGAACGTAAAGAAATTCGTCAAATGTAAAGAAATGCGGAATACCTCGAACGTTAAGAAATTAGTCAAACGTAAAGAAATGCGGAATACCTCGAACATAAAGAAACAAAGAATACCTTTAAAATACCGCAAACTTAAGATACGGTCTCAAGCCAAAAAAATAAATATAAAATCTATAAAATGTAATTGTATGATAAGGACTTTGTTCATTATAAAATTACACAATACATTTCTAGATAATGATTTAAACTTACAAGAGACACACTTGGCCAGCAGCAAATACGTTTATTGTAGAATCGAGGGAAATTTTTACATTTGGTTTAGTCAATGAACGTGACCATTTGCACCAGAATTTTTTCGCAAGCAAAACATTCCGTAAAAAAGTGGTTTAACATTCGTTCTTGTGAATGTGTTAAATGACAAATTAATGGTTAATTTTTATCTAATAATTTTGACAGATAAAACCAAGCCACGCCCCTTTTTCACGCAAAGTTTCTTCTCCAAGTCAATTCAACCTTACAATTGGGCCTAATTATTTCAAACAACAGATTTGATTTCTGTCATTTATTGACTGAAGGTTGATCCGTCACATTATGGCAGTGAAACCGGTCACCTGTTTGCCCCTGTAGAAGAGTCGCTGCCTCTCGGGTTCAACGTTGAAGAGTTCGGTGATCTTCACACGCAGCTCGTCCACCTTGGTGAGCTTGGACAGGAAGTCGACCCGATGGGTCTCCTTCCCATCCATAGTGCGCACCTGGATCCACATGGCGGCAAACCTGGGAACAAGTGACATCAGAGAGTGAGACCGTTTCCCCGTCTTCCTTTCTATAGTTCAGACAATGGCCCGAAGCCAGGACTTTCAAACGAGCAGGAAAAAGGTGTTCGTTTCACAGTGACGTGAGCAACACGGGCAGCTTTTTCCTCGATCGGCTCCTCCGGCGGTTTTAGCACTGATACTTTGAAAGGATCTACAATTCTTAACGACTTAAGAGTCCTGTTACGTTGACAAAAACCGGCGTTAGCTTGGTAAAGTGACTCTTTTGAACGGTAAAATCCAAGGTACTTTGATTTATAAGCATTCCCACACCATTTCACCAATATTTTCAACAAGTTTTCCAATTTACGATCATTTTTAAAACCCAGACTATGCATGTCACAGAACCAAATCCAAGTGACTACAATACTCATATACAGTGGTTTTTCGAAGATACCTCAAAGACTAAATGCCCAAAAAACATGGTATTACCATGGTAAATGCTCAAACAACATGGTTTTACCATATCACATGCCCCAAAAAACACGGTTTTACAATGGTAAATGCCCAAAAAACACGGTTTTACCATGGTAAATGCTCAAACAACATGGTTTTACCATATTACATGCCCCAAACAACATGATTTTACCATGGTAAATGCCCAAACAACATGGTTTTACCATGGTAAATGCCCAAACAACATGGTTTTACCATGGTAAATGCCCAAACAACATGGTTTTACCATATTACATGCCCCAAAAAACACAGTTTTACCATGGTAAATGCCCAAAAAACACGGTTTTACCATGGTAAATGCTCAAACAACATGGTTTTACCATGGTAAATGCCCAAACAACATGGTTTTACCATGGTAAATGCCCAAACACGGTTTTACCATGGTAAATGCCCAAACAACATGGTTTTACCATGGTCAATGCTCAAACAACATGGTTTTACCATGGTAAATGCCCAAAAAACATGCTCCAGTTTCAATCTAAAATGGATGGGATATCTTATTTTCCATTCCTAAGTGTGCAATCGTGAACAATAGCGTAAGGAACCCTTGTTGACATCCAAACCCCGCCTGTTATTGGTGGAAATAGACGGAAACGCCCCCTAACCGTCCCTCAAAGGAACTGCAGCGGGTGAAATAACGTCAGTCTTTATTTTGTCGACTTTTAAAAAAACTCCAGGAAGTCGGAATGAAACCTAAACTTCATATGTGTGTAGCTAATGTTGATTTGTAGAAATCGATCCGTTTAAACGAGATTCGCGCAAATCGCGTTCATTTAAATGAGGGGTTGTGTGCTGGCCATGACGTGGGTGGTCTTGTATCAAAAACAGACCCCTACATGTCAAATCTAAACTAAGAATTACAAAATACGCGTACAATTATTAAATATTTTACATTTTATTTATATAAAACTGGTTTATGCAACGGTCCCCCATTCTTAAGCCCAGCATTGGTCGAGTTAGACCTTCACAAACACTTTCCTGTCTCTTATGGGCATGTTTTGGTTTGTTATGGTTACTTAATTCAGCACACAACACATTAATAAGCAACATTTTGAGTGATTTAATAACAAAACCCCAAACAACAACAAAAAATTTTGGATTTTTAGACTTCATTGGAGATCTGAGGCTGATAACAAATAAATTCGACTGGCATGCAAAGACAGAAACATTTTAAAACGCGATGGGTTACATTAATATAAACACGCACGAGATAAATATGCACATTTATTAATATTTATACAGTAAAATAAGGCGCGTGCGCGTGATTCTACAGACAATACATTTAAATATAAACCGAAAGAGATTTTAAATGCCGCTCTTTACCTGTAATCTTCGTCTTGGAAACAGAAGACGTGACTTTAATTCAATAAACGTGATAAAAGTGTGAAAATGTTGCACTTTTGTTACAGTTCAACCCTGCCGCGAAACGCACTGAAACTGGGGCTCGAATCAATAAAAGTGTTCAACAACGTGTTTCCCCTCCTGCCGCGGGCACGGCGCGCTCCTGATTGGCGGAGAGGAGTTTTAATCCGCTCGCTGATTGGTCGGGCTGCACGTCACTCACTTTACTTGTGCTCAGCGCGCGAAACCCTGCTCTCGTTATCGCACATGTTTGGCTCCTTGGCTCTGCTGTAATCTCGCGCAATTTGGCGGACTATTATATAATAAGAGCATATTGAGAAAATATAATTATTGTATACACAACATTAATTTCTGATTCGTATTAGTTTACGAAAGTAAAATAAACATTTACATGTATACTTAAAGTCAAATCTATGAGTCTTGTGACTCCTAAATCTTAAAAAAAAATTGTTTTAATAATATTAAAAGTGGATATTAAAAGTCAAGAAGATTCCCCATTGTTGATACACACTCAGTATATTTCTACTTTGCAAAATACATAGAAATACAGTATACCTGTTTATACAAGAACAAATTAAACATATAAAAGCCACTTAAAAAAAAGAAAAAAAATGACTTTTATAATCTCTGAGTCCTACATATTTTCAAATTATTGCTAACTTATTCAGTACTTATTAAGTATATACGTTAGACTCGATCAACAGATCGTTTTATTCAACACCATTAGTGTAAATTTTCCGAGTAATTTTACTGCCATCTTTTGGTCGTTTTAAACTACTAGTGAAGTCCACACGGTGTTTACCTTCTTCCGCATTACACGAGAAAGGGAAAAGAAGAAGAAAGCCTTCAGTCTTAATAAACATGAATGTGCCAATGCGTTAGATATAAAACAACCGGGAAAATACGCGTCTTTGTGTTTGATTATCACTAATTTTCGATTGTTTCATCTGCGAAGGTGCGAGTGTTTCCCATTTCCTGCTTCTCAATGAATGCAGAACCAAAGGTAAGACACACGGTTTTGTGTTTATTTATATTACAATATAATATAAATTACCCAGCTAGCAAAAATTATGTTCTAAGAACTTTTCGCTAACGATCCCATTAGGTTAGCGTTCAGAAAAAAACAGTTGGATTTCATTTGAACGTTCAAAACGTCCAGTTTTAAAACGTCGTGGTTATGAGGTAACTTTCCATTTTATCACTCTTAAACATCGTGGAGCGTTACTTTTGAAATAGTAACGTTTAAAACGGTATATGAACGTCCAACTAGAAAGTTTTAGGTAACGTTCAGTGAACAACGTACAATGTTTCTGTGGAAAAAGTATGTATAAAGCCGCTCAGAGTTAAATTTGAGTCTTACATGTGATTCATAAAGTTCCTAAGGGTTAGGGTCTCAGCTCCTAAATTATGTAAGAGAGCTGGAGAGGTGTCCTAGTTAGGAGTAACAAGATGGCAGCAGAGACACACTTTAATTAAAATATTAAATGATGACAGGTTGATAAATGCATATATATATATATATATATATATATATATATATATATATATATATATATATATATATATATATATATATATATATATATATATGAGAGAAGAACAAAACACTAAACTTAGTGAAGGTTTTTTCTAACAAGATTATTTGGCAAAAAAAAAAAGGCATGTCGTTAGCTAAAGTTATGAGAATGTCACCTGGGTGTGTACCGGTAGTATTTATTTATTAATTATTTTGTCAATGTCACAGCTGACAGCCATTTAATACTCGATGAGTCATTAAACAAATAATTAGGATTAGTTTTTACTCTAAATATTCTGTTTTATTATTATACATCATTTGTAATATCTTTGAAAGTGTTCAAATAAATGTGTTGATAGTGAAGTATTGATATTGAAATATTCAAACAGACTCATAATCAACTTTCACGTTGTCTTTCAGCATTCAGAAGCTCATGCTCGCCTTGAGTAGAATGACTTGAACATGTCATATGGGAGCAGATATCCACGTACGATCATCCGTTCTTGCGTAAACAATGGCAGAAGATGAAGGAGAGCTTACGAAGCGAGGATTCGCAAATCTCGCCAAGGCGTTTGAGATTCTTTCCCAGGCGGCGGAGGAGCGATGGATCAGCCTGACCTACAAAATGGGCTACAGCCGCGAACGGCCCCGGGAGCTGGTGCACGCCATGTGCTTGATTCTCCTGAACCGGAACAGCGAGGCGCATGCTAAGCTAACTGCTAACGCCGACAGCAGCATTGGAAGCTACTTGACCGAAATGTTCAAAATGCACGGAGAACGTTTGAATGGCGGACATATTGAGGATTTTAAGGCAAGAGACGCCAAAACGTTACTGGACATCGCAAGAATTTACGCAATTTTGGTGCAAGAGAGATTGTGTGACGAGTCGCTACGAGATCAAGCATACTGCGCGGCTCTTGCGTCGAGCAGAAAGGCTGGTTTGAGTTCTTTAGACGTCGAGGAAGAAGTAAAGCAAGTCTGCGGCCCTGATGCTATCGATAAATCCGACACCGAACTTGCTACTTACAAACTGACGTCTCCAGATGTGTCCGAACGAAACGGTAGCCATTTGTTGTCTCACAAATCAAGTTCAAGCTGTAGTTCAGATAGCATCGAAATTAGCTCGCCAACTGCTACCAAGACAACATGGAAGAATCAAAACCGTTGAGTTTACGCACACCAACAAATAGCGAAAGTACAACCAGTCAAGACCAACTACGACAACCAGCTACGAATATTTGCGCAAACAATCTACAACCGACTACGGATGTCAATCGCGCGCCAAATTCGATGCAGTGTCTAGACCAACTTGGAAGCTCCCAACTTGTGACATCCAAAAGCCCAAATGATGCTAACGCTAAGGATCGCAAACCACCATCTCAAGCTAACAGTTTTCACCCTCCAGAGGCAAGCCAAAGCGACGTAGAGGAAACGTTTTATGCCTTCGTGATCCTCCACGAAGCTGAAGACGTGGACGAGGCACAAAGACTCCGAGTCAAACTCGAGCGCATAATCTCCGCGCCTGGCGCGACATATTCCGAAGACTTCGCCCAACCGGGAAGGTCAACGTTAGGATGCATTGAGGACGCCATCGAGAACTCAGCGTTCGCGCTTCTGCTGCTCACGCAGAACTTCATATCCAACCTCAGCGCGACCACCGCCGATTCTGCAATCGTGAACTCGCTGGAAAACCATCACAAATTGAACTCCGTTATTCCGCTGCTACCTCGCGAGAACCGTTTGTCGCGCAA
>CM040929.1:10144810-10147310 GCA_023029165.1 Gobiocypris rarus
AAGGAAAGATATGCTGTTTTTGTGCCTGTATCTTTAAATGCAAATGAGGTCCCCGCCCCCTTTCCAGAAGAGGGCGGAGCCTGTACAACCTCTGAGTGCCTTCCAGTGAGTATTAAACTAAGTTCTTTTTCACATCTTATTGCGCTTTAAACTGTTAAACACACACAGTTCACATCAGTTGGTTATGTCTGTGAGTGTAAAGTATGTCTATCTATCTATCTAAAGCAGGGGTCCCCAAACTCATGCGGCACTGCCCGCCCCACATTTGGACCGCCCTTTGAACAATGCCAGAGACATATTTTGAAAATGTAATTTTAAAATTATATTCATATCTGTATTTGATTATAAAGGTTGCCTTTTAAACTAAAATGTCCCTTATTTTTTAACTTTTACAATTTACCTAAGTAATTAACTAAAATATTAACATAGCGTAGCTTAATTATTTGTTAGATTCACCCACCAATAGAATCGCACATTCAATGAACGCTTTCATCGTGATGGAGCAAGTGCGCTGAGCCAAAATTCTAAGACAACAAAATGGCTAAACGGCTGGGAAAGAGAAAAGTTGATTCAGAATGCAGGGTATTTAACCAAAAGTGGACGAGTGATTATTTTTTGTTCAATGCAAGGAAACGGCTGTTTGTCTCATCTGTCAAGAAACAGTGTCCGTGTTCAAAGAATACAATCTGCGCCGACACTATGAAACCCGCCACAGAGACAAGTATGCGAGCTTGCAGGGCCAAATGAGAGCTGACAAAGTATCGAAGCTAAAAGTGGACTATTAGCTCAGCAGAACACATTTATACGCCAAACCCAGTTGAACCAGTCATCCGCTCGAGCTAGCTTTCAGGTAGCTAAACTAATTGCAACTAATGGTCGGCCTTTCAGTGACGGTGAGTTCCAAGAAATGTATGAATGCTGTTGCGGAGGAGGTGTGCCCGATAGGAAAGACGTCTTAAATGCACGGTGAGTCTGTCCGCAAGTACCATCACCAGACGAATTGAAGAAATGGGAGATTATGTATACGCCCAGCTTAAGGAGAAAGTGAAAGAATTTGAATTTTTTGCATTAGCACTGGATGAGAGCAATGACGTTCAGGACACCGCACAGCTGCTAATTTTTCTTGGAGTAAGCGCAAACTTTGAAGTGTCCGAGGAGCTGGCAGCCCTACAAAGTCTCAAAGGTACAACGACAGGAGGATATTTTTGGTAAAGTGTACCAAACGATGGCAGAGCTGGATCTAAACTGGTCTAAGCTTGCCAGCATCACGACTGACGGGCTCCTAGTATGGTTGGCGATCGAGGGGGCTTATAGGACGGATGAACAGAGAAATGGAGGAAAGAGGTTTCACTCCCCGTTAAGTCCACTGACTGATTCACCAGCAAGCACTGTGCTGCAAAGTTCTGAAGTGGGAATCGGTCATGAAGGTGGTTGTGTCATGTATAAACTTCATCAGAGCAAATGGACTTAAACACAGAATGTCTCTGTGATGGGTAGTGTGTGTGTGTGTGTGTGTGTGTGTGTGTGTGTGTGTGTGTGTGTGTGTGTGTGTGTGTATGTTTGTGTGTGTGATGGGTAGGCTTAGGGGCAGGGGCAGTGTAGGGGATAGAAAATACGGTTTGTACAGTATAAAATGCATTACGCTTATGGAATGTCCTCATAAATATGGAAACACACATGTGTGTGTGTGTGTGTGTGTGTGTGTGTGTGTGTGTGTGTGTGTGAGAGACTGATGAACATTTGCATCAGTCTTTGAGACTAGCTGTGACAGGAATGGAACCTGACATCGAACTTCTCACCAGCCAGAAGCAAGCCCACAGTTCACACTGATTAATAATAGGCTATTCATAAGTAAGTAAATGTTTTGATTTCAATAGCAATGGATATGCAATGGATAATGCTTTTTTAAAAGGCAGTATATCTGTTGTAAAGTAATTCTCTTTTGTCTGTATGGTGCATAAAATAATAAACAAAGCATTAGGAGGCATAATAAATACATTTAAAATCTAATAAAACTCCACAATAATAGTCACTCTGTCCCATGTAATTTTCTGTAACCGACCCGGCCCCCATTAAAGAAAATAACAATAATGTGGCCCTCACAGAAAAAAGTTTGGGGACCCTGATCTAAAGTATGTGTATTAAAGTGATAATATACAGTATCTACTATGAATCAAACAACAGAAGAATCACTCACTGCTCTCGATTGAATAACTTTAGTAGCTTTAATAAGAATACACGTCTACATGAATGACAATGCCGTAGTGTGTTCAGCTCACTGTGGGTGGGGTCTATTCTGATAGGGCGGAGTCAGTAAGCACTCGTGGGGCCTAAGCAATGTGGCGTCACATTGCATATAAACTGCAAACGGCTCATATTCAGAACCATTGTTTGTGCTTTATGTGGTTAATAACCAGGAGTGTGTGGATTTTTACCATCATAGTGTGGTTGTGTAACACACTGCCGACTCATTTATGTCGAATTTTGCATAATCGTTCCC
>CM040929.1:10152310-10164810 GCA_023029165.1 Gobiocypris rarus
TGGTTCTGCTTTCAGACGTACAGTCAGCTGGCTCACCCCATCCAGCAGGCCAAAGCCATGGGCCTCCAGTTTCACTCCAAGATCCTGGACATTGATAACATCGATGTAAGTACCGAAAGAAAGACATAATATCTGTCTGCTGCATCGTAATGGCTCAGTAACTCCATCAGAGCGTCCTGATGGACGTATAATGCAGAATAATCAGACGGGAGAGCATCTGAATTTCATTATGACATCTCCCAAGTCACGACGTATAAAATAACTCCTGTTTCCTCTGAAGCTGGCCATGGGGAAGATGATGGAACAAGGTCCCGTTCTCATCATCACCTTCCAGGCTCAACTGGTGATGGTCATCCGTAACATGAAGGGTGAAGTCGTGGAGGGAGACCCGGTGAGTAAGCGCTCTTAGCAATTAAGCCGCTGTGACTGTGTGGTTTGCAGGGTATAAATCTATTAAAAGGCCAGATGTAACGGCACACCAGGGATGTTTATAGTTAATTATCGCAGTCCGCTGGCCTCGAGACATTGAGTTCAGATGGTCGGGGATATTAGAAACGCTCTGGATGGATGGAGAGACAAAGAAAGATAGATAGATAGATGGATATATGGATGGACAGAGAGACGGATAGATATATATATGGATGGATGGATGGATGGATAGATAGATAGATGGATAAATGGATGGATGGATAGATGGATGGATAAATGGATGGATGGATGGATAAATGGATGGATGGATAGACAGACACGGATGGATGGATGGATATATGGATAGATAGATAAATGGATGGATGGATAGATAGATAGATGGATGGATGGATAGACAGACACGGACGGATGGATGGATGGATGGATATATGGATAGATAGATAAATGGATGGATGGATAGATAGATAGATGGATAAATGGATGGATGGATGGATAGATAGATAAATGGATGGATGGATAGACAGACACGGATGGATGGATGGATGGATATATGGATAGATAGATAAATGGATGGATGGATAGACAGACACGGATAGATGGATGGTTGGATGGATGGATATATGGATGGATGATGGATGGATATAAATGGATGGATGGATGGAAACACAGACACGGATGGATGGATGGATGGATGGATGGATGGATGGATGGATGGATGGGTAGATAGATAGATGGATGGATAGATAGATAAATGGCTGGATAGACAGACACGGATGGATGGATAGATGGATAGATAGATAGATAGATAGATAGATAGATAGATAGATATATAGATAGATAGATAGATAGATAGATGGATAGATAGATGGATGGATGGATGGATGGATGATGGATGGATAGATGGATGGATGGATGGATAGATATAGATCGATAGATGGATAGATGGATGGATGGATGAATAGATAGATAGATAGATAGATAGATAGATAGATAGATGGATGGATGGATGGATGGATGGATGGATGGATGGATGGATGGATGGATGGATGGACAGAGATGGATGGATGAATGTCTAGACCAGGGGTGTCCAAACTCGGTCCTGGAGGGCCACTGTCCTGCAAAGTTTAGCTCCAACCCCAATTAAACGCACCTGAACCAGCTAATCAATGTCTTTTTAGGGATACTAGAAACTTCTAGGCATGTGTGTTGAGGCAAGAGCTAAACTCTGCAGGACAGTGGCCCTCCAGGACCGAGTTTGGACACCCCTGGCCTAGATGGAGAGATGGATAGCTCTTATTTCCCGCCGCTGAAGTAACCGTCATGTGTCTGAATAAATCTGATGGCGTTCATGAAATTCACCCGTTTCCTTTCACAGGAGAAGGTTCTGAGGATGATGTACGTCTGGGCGTTGTGTCGAGATCAGGACGAGCTGAACCCATACGCCGCTTGGAGACTCTTGGACATCTCCGCATCCAGTACTGAGCAGATCCTCTAAAGACGCTTCCACAAGGGACTCAGGGAGCGTGGCTCAGCCTGGGGGCGTGGCCACACACATCCACTTGTTTTACATAACCCCGCCCCCAGCGGTTTCTTCCAGAGCCCTTTCAGGAACCTTGACTCGACCACAGGGTTGTTCGCGTTTGAGCCAAAATGGCTGACGGTTGGACTCTCGCCTTTGGACCGAAACCCATCAGTCTGAAAGACTGAAAGACTGAAATTTTTGTTTTTGTCTGTCTCTGTTCTGGAAGATTACGTCAAGTGGTTATCAAGTGCCATTCTACACAGCTATCAATAACAATGTTTAATAATAATTATAATAAAAGTATATTTATATTGGATTGAATCTGAAGATAACCAGACCTCCCTTGGCGTCTTAAACCGGGATACAGTCTGGAAACGACTGACCGCCAGTGGCAGTTCGACATATTTATTAAAGATTTGGTCATGTTAGCCAGGTTGTGTAGTTTTATCAATTACAGACTGTATCTTTAAGGTTGACCTTAAGGTTTTCTCCTTTCGGAGTGTCTGGAAGAGTTTATCAAGCCATTAAAGAGTCTTTTATTAATTTCCGCCTCATGTGGGGCTAAAATAGCAGGTCATCTCCAAAAATGACACTGTCATTCGTATAAAAATAAGTTGCTGGTTGATGTAGAACTTGATTATCTGGAGCAAAAACATGAAATGTATATTAAAATTATTCCATGCTTCACCAGTCGCCATAAAAGATGTGCTGATATGTTGATTTATTTCACTCATTTTATGTTTAAGATATTACCCAACAATTGCAAATAAAGTTCTTATAATAATATTATAATACATTTTAGTGATATTAGGGTAAAAATAATGAATATGTAATATATTGTATATTTTCTAACCTCAGTTTATTGAATGGCGTTTCTGAGGTAAATGTGACGTACATTGTTTACAAGCTGTTTTATCCGCGGCTGATTGAGCGATTACACGAGGCATGACACTTCATTAAGTTGTACTGACCCTTTTAACACAGACTCTTGTGTTCATTCATGTTTATTTGGTGCTATATAGTATTATTAAAGAGGGAGAGATGATCGGTTCGCGCGCCGCTTGAGCGATCAGTCAATGAGCGCCAAAACGGTATTGTTTGAATTTCGTAATAAAACGTACACAATTTGAAAGCTGAGACGTTGTGTTACATATCACAAGTAACCTGTTCTGTGTTGTCTGTCCGCGTACTCTTTGTTCCTCGATGTTTTTGGACGTGTGGCGCGTGAGAAGAGCAGCGTCAATTGCGTAACTCGCGCTGAATTCGTGTGATTTGGCAGCCCGCGCGGTCCATTTTGTGAATTGTTGCTAGTAAGTTAGAACAGGCTGGTTAACCTTTCTTTTTGCAGATCTAGTTGTATACTATTTATTATACATTTAAGCGTTAATGTTGTTAAATCTTTAGCCACTGTTTTGGATTTTTAGTAGTGTAACGTTAAATGTTCAGATATGATGTTTTAGTGCTGCTTGGTTGCATTTAAAACTAAAATACAAGCTATTACATTTGTTTAAATGGTGGCTACAGAACAAGCAAATCTTAGCTATACGGCAAGCTAGCTACTACTAGATAACTGCAATTAAGGTATACTCAATGTAAAGTAGTTACTCTTTTTTTAAAAGCAGTTAGCTACACTACATGGCTACAAACTAGCAAAGAATTTAAATTACTCTACCATTTAGCGACACTACAAGCTATTAGCAAAAACTAGCTAACTGCAATGAAGGTACATAGCTACTTACAAACACTAGCCAACTGGAATAAGGTTACATAGCTACTTCAAGAACCAGCTAATTAAAATTAAGTTATATAGTTACTTACAAAAACTAGCTAACTGCAACGAAGACATGGCTAGTTTTTGTTTGTAGCATTATTGCATTAAGCAAGTTTTAGCTACTCAATTTAAAGTAGTTTATTGTTACTCTTTTAAAGCAGTTGGTTACACTGCAGGCGACTAGCAAGCTAACTATAAAGATACAAAGCTGATCAATTTAAAGTAGTTTAGTTAAATTACTCTTTTAAAAAGCATTTAGCGATACTACAAGCTACTAGAAAAAACTAGCTAACTTCAATAAAGGTACATAGCTACTTGCAAAATTAGCTAACTGCAATGAAGGTGCATAGCTAATAACAACAACTAGCTAACTTAAATTAAGGCGTGTAGCTACTTACAAAAAATAGCTAACTGCATTGAAGGTGCTATAGCTACTTACAAAAACTAGCTAACTGAAATGAAGGCGTATAGCTACTTACAAAAACTAGCTAACTGAAATTAAGCGTGTAGCTAAATGCAATGAAAGTGTATAGCTACTTACTTACAAAATCTAGCTAACTGCAACGAATGTACTATAGCTATTTACCAGCAAACTAAAATTAAGGCGTATAGCTTCTTACACATACTAGCTAACTGCAATGAAGGTGCATAGCTACTTAGAACTAGCTAACTGAAATTTAAGTGTAAAGCTACTTACAAAAGCTAGCTAACTGCAATGAATGTACTATAGCTACTTACTACCAAACTAAAATTAAGGCGTATAGCTTCTTACACATACTAGCTAACTGCAATGAAGGTACATAGCTACTTAGAAAAACTAGCTAACTGAAATTTAAGTGTAAAGCTACTTACAAAAACTAGCTAACTGAAATTAAGCGTTTAGCTAAATGCAATGAAAGTGTATCCTACTTATTTACAAAAACTAGCTAACTGCAATGAATGTACTATAGCTATTTACTAGCAAACTAAAATTAAGGCGTATAGCTTCTTACACATACTAGCTAACTGCAATGAAGGTACATAGCTACTTAGAAAAACTAGCTAACTGAAATTTAAGTGTAAAGCTACTTACAAAAACTAGCTAACTGCAATGAAGTATAACTATTAACAAAATTTAGCTAAATGCAATGAATGTACTATAGCTACTTACTAGCAAACTGAAATTAAGGCGTATAGCTTCTTACAAATACTAGCTAACTGCAATGAAGGTACTATAGCTACTTAAAACTAGCTAACTATAATTAAGGTGTAGCTACTTACAAAAACTAGATTACTGCAATAAAGTATAGCTATTAACAAAAACTAGCTTACTGAAATTAAGGCGTATAGCTACTTACAAAAACTAGCTAACTGAAATTAAGCGTGTAGCTACTTACAAAAACTAGCTAAATGCAATGAAAGTGTATAGCTACTTACTTACAAAAACTAGCTAACTGCAATGAATGTACTATAGCTATTTACTAGCAAACCAAAATTAAGGCGTAGCTTCTTACACATACTAGCGAACTGCAATGAAGGTACATAGCTACTTAGAACTAGCTAACTGAAATTTAAGTGTAAAGCTACTTACAAAAACTAGCTAACTGCAAAGCTATTAACAAAAACTAGCTTACTGAAATTAAGCGTTTAGCTACTTACAAAAACTAGCTAACTGCAGTGTAGGTAAACGGCTAGTTTTTGTTGGTAGCATTGCAGTTCATTTTTAAGTGCTACTGTTTTAAGGTTTGCTTGGCTCTGTGTACTATTTAAACTACTGTTAATAGAGTAGCTTGTAGTTTGGCAAGCTATAATTTGAACTTTGACAGAAATCTAGTGTTTGTTCCAACTGCCCAGGTAAGTTTATGTTAACAGTTACTAGCATTGGACTAGCATGCACACTGATAATTCACTTTAGCAACTAATTTAGCAGAATTTCTGGCAGTGTTTGGCTGTTTAGAGTGAGAAAATGCTGTTATGTAATGCGTTTCAGTGAATTGTTCTCTTCAGGTTTCTGTGGGTAGATTCTCACCAGCGTGCAGCGCTTGTCCATGAACGTGGGTGAGCCGTTTTTGACACGGTCAGATTTATTGCCTGGGCTCTGGAAGCCTGATAAACAGGTTTTCCTATCCGTTCATCCATTCATACGCCCTGTGACAAGCGCATCTGTTTCGTGATGGATCTCCTGGGCTTGAGGAGAGCGCTGAGGTGTGCACTTGTCCTGAAGTTTTCCTGCAGACGGATAGTATAGATGCTCTGACCCGTCAAGCCTACAGAAAATATACAAAATCCACCCCCGAACATGAGATGGTATTATTCTAGAACACTACAAGCTAAATGTGTTTAAATCAGGGCTGTCAAAAAAATAATCGTGATAAATCACATCCAAAATAAAAGTTTGTGTTTACATAATTTGTGTGTATTGTGTTTAATGATTATCATGCATGTATATATTTAAGAAAAATTATATATATATATATATAAATATATATACAGTATTTTTAATTGCAAATATTTCTTAAATATATACATGTATGTGTGTGTGTATATATACATAATCATTAAACACAATACACACAAATTATGTAAACACAAACTTTTATTTTGGATGTGATTAATCACGATTAATTTTTTGACAGCCCTAGTTTAAATACTTTTCAGAATAGCTTTCTAGCATATGTATATTGACATTGACTACATACTATTCTTGCCATATATATCAGGCATAATATTATAACCATTCCTAATGGTTGGTCCCCCTTTTGCTGACCCGTCGAGGCATGGACTCCACTAGACCCCTGAAGGTGTGCTGTGGTCTCTGGCACCAAGATGTTAGCAGCAGATCCTTAAAGACCTCTATGTTGCGTGGTGGGGCCTCCATGGATCGGACTTGTTTGTTCAGCACATCCCACAGATGCTCGATTGGATTGAGATCTGGGGAATTTGGAGGCCAAGTCAACACCTCAAACTCATTGTGCTCCTCAAACCATTCCTGAAGCATTTGTGCTTTGTGTCAGGAGCATTATCCTGCGGGAAGAGCCACAGCCACCAGGGAATACCGTTTCCATGAAAGGCTGTACATGGTCTCAGCAATGCTTAGGTAGGTGGGACGTGTCACAGTAACATCCACATGGATGGCAGGACCCAAGGTTTCCCAGCAGAACATTGCCCAAAGCATCACCTCCGCCGGCTCGCCTTCTTCCCATAGTGCATCCTGGGGCCATGTGTTCCCCAGGTAAGCCACGCACACACACCCGGCCATCCACGTGATGTAAAAGAACACGTGATCATCAGACCAGGCCACCTTCTTCCATTGCTCCGTGGTCCAGTTCTGATGCTCACGTGCCACTGTTGGTGCTTTCGGTGGGGTCAGGGGTCAGCATGGGCACCCTGACTGGTCAGCGGCTATGCCGCCCCATACACAACAAACTGAGATGCTCTGTGTATTCTGACACCTTTCGATCAGAACCAGCATTAACTTCTTGAGCAGTTTGAGCTCCAGTGCCTGTTTGATCGGACCACACGGGCCAGCCTTCGCTCCACACGTGCATCAATGAGCCTGGGCCGCCCATGACCCTGTGGCGGTTCTCCACTGTTCCTTCCTTGGAGCACTTTTGATAGATCCTGACCACTGCAGACCGGGAACACCCCACAAGAGCTGCAGTTTTGGAGATGCTCTGACCCAGTCGTCTAGCCATCACAATTTGGTCCTCGCCAAACTCACTCAAATCCTTACGCTTGCCTATTTTTTCTGCTTCTTACACATCAACTTTGAGGACAAAATGTTCACTTGCTGCCTAATATATCCCACCCACTAACAGGAGATGAAGAGATCATCAGTGTAATTCACTTAACCTGTCATAATGTTATGCCTGACCTTCCATTTTGAAGCAAATGTTTTGTTAATGTCTTGACTTTTGATTATACAGTTAAATACGGGCTCAGAATTGCATACTATTCTTTAGGTATGTAGTATGTATACTGCCATTTCCAGTGAGACAGATGAACCCAACCAGTCCTGATTTCCAGTCCTTTTGACACGATATTTGATTGGCCCAGCAAAAGTAACATTTTTATACAGGCATACATTTTCCTTTTCTAATGTTAGAAGTGGAAGGTCAAGCGCATTGCACTGTGGGATAGTGTTCACGCCGTGCTCTGGTTGCATTTCTCCACTCTCTCTTCTCATTTAAATATGCAAATGAGCCACACACATTAGCATTCAGTTAGCGGCTTGCTAATGAGACCCCTCCAGAGCTCATTTAATAGTCCTTTAGGCTGCTTCGTGAGTCATTTTGCACGCTGCAGAAAGCAAATAATTGTTTTTCAATGGCATGTAAAGACTCTTGTTACCAAGCAATTAGTCTGATTTAGGTTTATTTACATTAGGTCGAAAGGTCAAGCAGGCGCGCGATTAGTCAAAGACAGCAAATTAGTGGCAGATCGACGGGTTTTCAGCAGTGTCCACTGTGGAGCGGCATACGATCTCCTCATGAGGGCTGCGTTGGCGTATCCTCGCTCGAAATGAAATGAACGATCGCCCCATCCCAGCGGCAGATTCTTTATGAGGATGTATGGCTGTGTTTTGGAGGACGAAAACAATGGCAAATCCGGTTTCTATTGATCAGTAAGTCCTCTGCCTGCGGTTCTCCTGTTAGTGGCTTTCAGGACAGCAATTTGTCACGGGTTTAATGCGGAGGACGACTGGTTCCTGTCAGGGCTCTAGACTGGGGCTGATTTCTGCTCAAAACCACGCAAGCGGCTTCTCAGGCTGTCGAGACTGTCGTCAGCATGGGGACTCTTCCTCAAGGCGATCGCAGATAGATGCTTTACTTTCAACTGCGTTACAGTTTCTTCAGCACACACACACACACACACACTCTCCTCTCAGGAAATGTTTGCTAAGCAAGATTATTATCATAAAACGTTGGTACTTTTGTACTTTGTCTCAAAAAGGCATTTTGTTTTCTTACAAGTGGATGTTTATCATGTAATATAGGAGATTTCAAAATTTTTTAAGGTGCCATGTGTAATATTTATGGGGCTCTATTGACAGAAATGCAATAAAATATACATAACGATGTTTTCAGTGGAGTATAACGACCTTACATAATGAGCCGTTTCGATCTACACACCGGTACAGTGAAATCGCCATTTTGTTCATGTTAAACCACGTTAAAACATGTCAGCAATGTGCTAAATCATGCTAGCAACATGTTAAGTCCATACTAAATCATGCTAGGTACATGTTAAGTCCATACTAAATCATCCTAGGTACATGTTAAGTCCATACTAAATCATGCTAGGTACATGTTAAGTCCATACTAAATCATGCTAGATACATGTTAAGTCCATACTAAATCATGCTAGATACATGTTAAGTCCATACTAAATCATGCTAGCAACATGTTAAGTCCATACTAAATCATGCTAGATACATGTTAAGTCCATACTAAATCATGCTAGATACATGTTAAGTCCATACTAAATCATGCTAGCAACATGTTAAGTCCATACTAAATCATGCTAGCAACATGTTAAGTCCATACTAAATCATGTTAGCAACATGTTAAGTCCATACTAAATCATGCTAGATACATGTTAAGTCCATACTAAATCATGCTAGATACATGTTAAGTCCATACTAAATCATGCTAGCAACATGTTAAGTCCATACTAAATCATGCTAGGTACATGTTAAGTCCATACTAAATCATGCTAGATACATGTTAAGTCCATACTAAATCATGCTAGATACATGTTAAGTCCATACTAAATCATGCTAGCAACATGTTAAGTCCATACTAAATCATGCTAGATACATGTTAAGTCCATACTAAATCATGCTAGATACATGTTAAGTCCATACTAAATCATGCTAGCAACATGTTAAGTCCATACTAAATCATGCTAGCAACATGTTAAGTCCATACTAAATCATGTTAGCAACATGTTAAGTCCATACTAAATCATGCTAGATACATGTTAAGTCCATACTAAATCATGCTAGATACATGTTAAGTCCATACTAAATCATGCTAGCAACATGTTAAGTCCATACTAAATCATGCTAGCAACATGTTAAGTCCATACTAAATCATGCTAGATACATGTTAAGTCCATACTAAATCATGCTAGATACATGTTAAGTCCATACTAAATCATGCTAGATACATGTTAAGTCCATACTAAATCATGCTAGCAACATGTTAAGTCCATACTAAATCATGTTAGCAACATGTTAAGTCCATACTAAATCATGCTAGATACATGTTAAGTCCATACTAAATCATGCTAGATACATGTTAAGTCCATACTAAATCATGCTAGCAACATGTTAAGTCCATACTAAATCATGCTAGCAACATGTTAAGTCCATACTAAATCATGTTAGCAACATGTTAAGTCCATACTAAATCATGCTAGCAACATATTAAGTCCATACTAAATCATGCTAGATACATGTTAAGTCCATACTAAATCATGCTAGCAACATGTTAAGTCCATACTAAATCATGTTAGCAACATGTTAAGTCCATACTAAATCATGCTAGATACATGTTAAGTCCATACTAAATCATGCTAGATACATGTTAAGTCCATACTAAATCATGCTAGCAACATGTTAAGTCCATACTAAATCATGTTAGCAATATGTTAAGTCCATACTAAATCATGTTAGCAACATGTTAAGTCCATACTAAATCATGCTAGCAACATATTAAGTCCATACTAAATCATGCTAGCAACATGTTAAGTCCATACTAAATCATGTTAGCAACATGTTAAGTCCATACTAAATCATGCTAGCAACATATTAAGTCCATACTAAATCATGCTAGATACATGTTAAGTCCATACTAAATCATGTTAGCAACATGTTAAGTCCATACTAAATCATGCTAGCATACATGTTAAGTCCATACTAAATCATGCTAGATACATGTTAAGTCCATACTAAATCATGCTAGCAACATGTTAAGTCCATACTAAATCATGCTAGATACATGTTAAGTCCATACTAAATCATGCTAGCAACATGTTAAGTCCATACTAAATCATGTTAGCAACATGTTAAGTCCATACTAAATCATGCTAGCAACATATTAAGTCCATACTAAATCATGCTAGATACGTGTTAAGTCCATACTAAATCATGCTAGCAACATGTTAAAAAATGCTATAAACATGTTAGCAACGTGTGCTAAATCATGTTAGCAAACACATTAAAACGTCAGCAATGTGCTAAATCATGCTAGATGCATGTTAAGTCCATACTAAATCATGCTAGTAACATGTTAAAACATGCTAAATCATGTTAGCAAACATGTTAAAACATCAGCAATGTGCTAAATCATGCTAGATGCATGTTAAGTCCATACTAAATCATGCTAGTAACACGTTTAAACATACTAACAATGTGTTAAATCATGATAGCAAACATGCTAGCAAAGTGCTAAATCATGAAAGCGAACACATTAAAACGTGTTGCATCGAGCGTGTTCTGAAAATCCCTGAGGAACTCTGAGATTTATTTACTAATTATTTCAGTGTGCTAGCTAAATCATGTTAGCAAAACATGGTAATCATGGTAGCAAAATACTAAGCTAAATCATGTAGTTTTAGATTTAACACTTTGCTAACATGTTTATAGCATGATTTAGTATGTTACTATCATATTTACATGATATCATGCTTATGTTTTATTAATTAATAATTATTAAACTAAATCATGTAAACATGTCGGTAATGTGCTAAATCATGCTACATACATGTTAAGACCATACTAAATCGTTAGCAAGGTGTTAAATCATGCTATAAACGTTAGCAACACGTTTGAACATGCAAGCAAAATGCTAAATAATTCTAGCAAACACGTTGAAATATGTCACAATGTGCTAAATCATGCTAGATACATGTAAAGACCATACTAAATCATGTTAAAACATGCTAGCCATCCGTTAAATAATGCTATAAACATGTTATCAATGTGCTAAATAATGCTAGAGACATGTTAAGTCCATACTAAATCATGCTAGCAAAATGTTAAAACATGCTAGCCATGTGTTAAATAATGCTATAAACATGTTATCAATGTGCTAAATCATTCTAGCAAACGTTAAAACATCAGCAATGTGCTAAATCATGCTAGATACGTGTAAAGACCATACTAAATCATGAAAGCAACATGTTAAAACATGCTAGCCATGTGTTAAATAATGCTATAAACATGTTAGCAAACTCGTTAAAACGTCAGCTATGTGCTAAATAATGCTAGATACATGTTAAGTCCATACTAAATCATGCTAGCAAAATGTTTAAACATGCTAGCGATATGTTAAATCATGCTAGGAAACAAGTTAAAACATCAGCAATGTGCTAAATAATGCTAAATACATGTTAAAACTATAATAAATCTTGCTAGCAACATTTGAAAATGTTAACAATGTGTTAAATCATACTATAAACATGCTAGCTAAGTACTCCAACTTTAATTCTCTTTCATATTTTGGATTGGAATACATTACTTCCAAACTTTTTCATAACTCAATGGGAATGTTAGTAGAACATATTTTGTGAGCTGGGTTAGCATTAGCTACACTGTAAGCTAAACTACTTGTAAGAACTAGATAACTGCAATGAAGGTTCATAGCTACTCAATGTAATGTAGTTTGAAGTAATGGTTAGCTACTATGAGTGGTGTGTTGCTCTGAAAATCCCTGAGGAACTCTGAGATTGGATTAGACAACTCCAGGAACACCCTGAGCCAAGAAACCGGCAAGGAGCAGGAAATTAGGCTTG
>CM040929.1:10167310-10169810 GCA_023029165.1 Gobiocypris rarus
ATGCAGTGTAAATATCAGTTATCGCTAAGAAAATATGCCAATGACCTAAAATAAATACCCTCCCAAAAAAACAAACTTTGGTCCCCCCAATGTCTAAGACATGCTTACGGCCTTGGGTTATACAGTGTGTTTGCCCTACGTTTGCCCAACTAATGCTCACACTTGGGGCGTAGATGTCTTCAGGACTTTATGAGTGTCTGTTGAGTTTGTGCTTGTGTCTCTGTAAATGAAGAGAGTGACGGATCACGAACGGGCGCGTCTGTTGGGAAAATAGTCGCATTAGAGTCGCGCAGCCCGAGATGAGCGTCGCTTACTGGACTATGAAATCTGCAAGGTCCTGCTCTACATGATAAATGAGCTCAAATCTGCCGTAAAGCATATTAAAGTCATATCGCATGATAGATATGGGGCTTTAGCAAACCAAGATAAAAAAGAGAGGAAATTTAAAACCTAGATGAAAATATCAAAATCAACCCCGTCTCTTTAAATTACAGATGAAATGTGCAGATCACATTTTAATTTTTAATGCATAACGACAGGTTATTGGCGCTAATTAAAGACCTGCTTTGCAATCATAAAATCGCTTTTATCTTTTGTTTCGGGAGATCCTGAGTGATCTCGGGCACGTCAGGCTCATGAACAAAAATCAGCCTTCGTACGAAATTGAATAGGCTAGAATCAATCAATAAAATCCATTATGGAAATGTGAGCGGCGCTCATAATTTATAGCGCCAGTGGAGTGGCGGGAATGAAGAACGTGTCGTTTAATTACTTCACTAGAGTGTGTAAACGGAAATTTTGGGGAGTAAAACGCCCTAAATGTGATATTGAGGGACCCAAAGTAGCCTATATGATGGCTAAACTTTTTCGTAATGTATCACAAAATAGGTTTACATATTACAAACCTCAAACCAAGCAAATTATTGTTAATCCTGGCATGTTTGCATCCATTAAGCATTCATGCAATATTAATAATCTTATGCATATTGGATGGAGCCATGCTTCAAAACGAGTCCCTTGTTGTTGTTATGCGCTCGACGCATAAATCCTTCTAACTCAATTCCCAAGGTCAGTGAGAGACATAATGTGTTTATCGCTCATAATAAAACCATTCCCATTGGAATATTGGGATTGATGGACGTCCATGGGATATTGATCGATACCTGCTGGCCTTCTGGAAGCGGGGGAATGAGTGACCATCAGTCCAGCTCAGCTCGGAGCAGATATAGCGGGACTCTATTTCACACAGCAGGGCATTGCACAACTCAAAGACACCGCGGGACGCTCGTGTTTCTGGATGGAGCCCTTTGGCTGGCTGTTATGAAACGGTAAAGATGTTCAGATGCTCCGCAGGCGCCCTGAAGAGAGAATTGGATTTTCTCTGTAGCATCTTGGATGGTTGTATTTTCAGTCTAAACAAACTCACTCTGATATTGGCCCAATGTCTCAACATTTAGACATAGAATTGACATTACAGCAATTTTCGAAGACTTAGCATGCTAGTCAGTAATGAGTCATATATTAAAATGTTTTGTGTTTATTATGGTTTCACTACATAAAAGTTGTGGTTGTAGTTTCAATGGTTTTTACTACAAAAAATCTGGTAAATCATGGTAAATTTTCTAAACCAAGTAACAGGAAGGTTCCTATAACTTTAAAATTATGTAATGTTAGGACAAAACATACACTCACCTATAGGATTAGTAGGAGCACCTGTTCAATTTCTCATTAATTATCTAATCAACCAATCACATGGCAGTTGCTTCAATGCATTTTAGGGTTCTGGTCCTGATCTCCTGAACTCCAAACTGAATGTCCGAATGGGAAAGAAAGGTGATTTAAGCAATTTTGAGCGTGGCATGGTGTTTGGTGCCAGACGGCCGGTCTGAGTATTTCACAATCTGCTCAGTTAATGGGATTTTCATGCACAACCATTTCTAGGGTTTACAAAGAATGGTGTGAAAAGGGAAAAACATCCAGTATGCGGCAGTCCTGTGGGAGAAAATGCCTTGTTGATGCTAGAGGTCAGAGGAGAATGGGCCGACTGATTCAAGCTGATAGAAGAGCAACTTTGACTGAAATAACCACTCGTTACAACCGAGGTATGCAGCAAAGCATTTGTGAAGCCACAACACGCACAACCTTGAGGCGGATGGGCTACAACAGCAGAAGACCCCACCGGGTACCACTCATCTCCACTACAAATAGGAAAAAGAGGCTATAATTTGCACAAGCTCACCAAAATTGGACAGTTGAAGACTGGAAAAATGTTGCCTGGTCTGATGAGTCTCGATTTCTGTTGAGACATTCAGATGGTAGAGTCAGAATTTGGCGTAAACAGAATGAGAACATGGATCCATCATGCCTTGTTACCACTGTGCAGGCTGGTGGTGGTTTCACTGTGCAGGCTGGTGGTGGTGTAATGGTGTGGGGATGTTTTCACTGTGCAGGCTGGTGGTGGTGGGTGTAATGGTGTGGGGGTGTTTCACTGTGCAGGCTG
>CM040929.1:10174810-10184810 GCA_023029165.1 Gobiocypris rarus
CAGATGGCCGAGTCGCCACCTTCGGGTCTGTGCTCTGGAAGGTCAAGACTCGCAGATTCAAAGGGCGTTCGGTCAATCTGGGAACTTCAACATGTTTGCACACTAAAAGAATGAAGAAGAGATTTTAAAGGTGCAGTCGGCGAATTCTGAGAGACTCACCGAAACATATTTGTAGCCAATCTGCAGTGTAAAGTGGGTGTGTCCACTCATGAGGGGGGAGGTGCCTGTGTCTGGGGGTGGGGCTATAAAAAGGGGTGTGGTCTTGATAACGTGTCTCAGAAATCGGCTACTGCACCTTTAAGCAGCAATCCAAGAATATCAGTGCTACTAATGTACTTAGTTGACACATTTGTTTAAATCGAGTCATTTGGGAAGGCTGTTATGTAATGGATGTGGTTTATTGTTGGGAACAGATGGCCGGCGCGGTCATGAACAGATGGGCGGCCGCGCTGATCACAGAGGGACGTGTTATGTTGTTATTTCTGAGCAGTCAAAACATAATTTTTATGACACTTCACATGAACCCCTGATGCTGGCGAATAAATTCATGTTTAGTTAATAGATTTGTTTGGTTTCGATGACATGCATTAATTATGACATACATAAGCTGCTATATCTCTACATATTATAGGCCATATTCATGTTCAATTAATATTTGTTATTAATATAGGCATGTAGTAATAAATAAAAAAATAACTTGCCGTGTTAATTATTCGATTGGTCCGTGACTTATTAATGATTAGATATTAATACAATAGTACCAAATTCACCCTACAAGATCCAGCCTGTAAATAAAAATGGAAAGAAATCCCGCTTTTCCTCTCTGGTGCGGGTTCTTTAAGAGCAGGTCGCGCGCTATCAGTTGGAGCGGCAGCGTGAGCGCGCGCAGGGGCTAAACGCGCCCAAGTTTGGCGTCAGACGCAGATGAGGCGAATCTCCTCACAGACTACACTTAACCCACACAGGTGAGTCTTTACGTGTCATATTTCATTTTAATCTCTGTTAATAAATATCTGAGTGGGGGGGTTTACATGTGGAAAGCGTTTTGAACGGCATGTACGTGAGTAAAGACGAAATATCAGAATTTTTACGCGGAATACGAACTAAATATCTTCGAAATCACTAGAGAAACTTTCATTTATTCGACCGTATACAATCTAAACATTGATTTTAAACTTAAGGGAGTCAGGATTATTGGATGTGTTTGCTTTAGGCTTGTCGATATATATGTTTTGACAGAAAAGTAGCAAAAAGTGACATGTTTTTGGACATTTATTATGGTAGTATCTCGTTTAGTACATTTTTTTTGTCATGGGCACATGTATGGTATATTATAGTCAAATTAATAAATACTAGTGTGTTTTTTGAACCATTCTATAGTAAAGGTACTACAGTAAATTGTAGTATATTTACTACAGTTTGTTAATTTATATTACATCATACTGTAGTATTGTGGGGTATTACTAGGCCATATCTTCTTTGTATCTTTATCACCGCACTATGGTAATACCATATTCTTCCGGAAATGTACTATAGCAGTGCCATAGTACGTTTTTTCGACTTTGGTGTACCATGGTATATTTAAATTATAGCATGTTTTCACCACAACACGGTTCCATGATCATATTTTGTAATTTTCAATACAATTAAATCAAGGTAATCTTTCATTTTAGGGTATTTCTACATTTTGATCATTTATACTACATCATACTGTAGTATTAACTGTTAAACTATTGTAAAAACTGAGGTACACTAAAATTTACTGCAGTATATTTACTATAATTTGGCTCAAAAACACTTGTATACTATTGTAAAAATACTCTAGGAAAAACTATAGGTGTTTTTGACTCATACTATAGTAAAGATACTGAAGTAAATGTAGTATATCAGTTTTTACTATAGTTTAACAGTTAATACTAAAGTATGATGTAGTATAAATTAACAATGTGTAGTAAATACTATAAGATACTGCAATTTACTGTAGTATCTTTACTATAGTATGGTTCAAAAACACTATAGTATTTACTAGAGCCATTTTACTGTAGTATTTTTTCATGTGGGGTATTACTAGGCCATATCTTCTTTGTATCTTTATCACCGCACTATGGTAATACCATATTCTTCCGGAAATGTACTATAGCAGTACCATAGCACGTTTTTCGACTTTGGCTTACCATGGTATATTTAAATTATAGCATGTTTTCACCACAACACGGTTCCATGATCATATTTTGTAATTTTCAATACAATTAAATCAAGGTAATCTTTCATTTTAGGGTATTTCTACATTTTGATCATTTATACTACATCATACTGTAGTATTAACTGTTAAACTATTGTAAAAACTGAGGTACACTACAATTTACTGCAGTATATTTACTATAATTTGGTTTAAAAGCACTTGTATACTATTGTAAAAAATACTCTAGGAAAAACTATAGGTGTTTTTGACTCATACTATAGTAAAGATACTGAAGTAAATGTAGTATATCAGTTTTTACTATAGTTTAACAGTTAATACTAAAGTATGATGTAGTATAAATTAACAATGTGTAGTAAATACTATAAGATACTGCAATTTACTGTAGTATCTTTACTATAGTATGGTTCAAAAACACTATAGTATTTACTAGAGCCATTTTACTGTAGTATTTTTTCATGTGGGGTATTACTAGGCCATATCTTCTTTGTATCTTTATCACCGCACTATGGTAATACCATATTCTTCCGGAAATGTACTATAGCAGTACCATAGTAAGTTTTTTCGACTTTGGTGTATCATGGTATATTTAAATTATAGCATGTTTTCACCACAACACGGTTCCATGATCATATTTTGTAATTTTCAATACAATTAAATCAAGGTAATCTCTAATTTTTAGGATATTTCTGCATTTTGATCATTTATACTACATCATCATACTTTAGTATTAACTGTTAAACTATAGTAAAAACTGAGGTATACTACAATTTACTGCAGTATATTTACTATTATATGGTTCAAAAACACTCGTATACTATTTTAAAAATACTCTAGGAAAAAGGTGTTTTTGAACCATACTATAGTAAAGATACTGCAGTAAATTGTGGTATATTTCAGTACAATTTGTTAATTTATACTACATCATACTGTAGTACTTTTAAACTATAGTAAAACTGAGGTATATTACAATTTACTGCAGTATATTTACTATTATATGGTTCAAAAACACTTATAGTTTTTACTAGAGTAATTTTTTCATGTGGGGTATTACTAGGCCATATCTTCTTTGTATTATATTCTTCTGTACATGTACTATAGCAGAACCATAGTAGTTTTTTTCGACTTTGGCGTATCATAGTATATTTATATTATAGCATGTTTCACAACACCGTTCCATGATCATATTTTTGTCATTTTCAAATACAATTAAATCAAGGTAATCTCTCATTTTAGGGTGTTACTACATTTTGAAGGCATTTGATTATAGCGCACTTCATCAAATATTTACATATTTTCTCACACAATACACATTATGAATATATATTAAAATCAAAATTATGAAATTCAGCCTACATGTAGCTCTATATCATTATAAATAATTTAATTGATGAATTATACAGTATATATGGCTTGAAACCAAGTACAAAAAGTCTTCTAAAATAATCTGCTTTTAATGAAATAGGACTATAAAACATAAGCCTAGTTGATATAATGGCAAGGATATGGATCATTTTTCTCACTGGGAAACTTTTGCAGCTGATCTGTTTCTGTCTCCCTCATCCATAAAGCATTGCTGTAAAGTTCAGCGTTATTAATCTTAGTCAGCAAGTACACGGCAGATACAATTCATGAGGTTTTCAGTGCAAAAATAGTACACGCTTCAGTCTAAATTAATTACAGCGTCAGGCAATTACACTCGAAAATTAGCTTGAAGTGACAGATGGGGCGTAGCCGTATGATAATACGCATCTTTAGGCCTGATCAGACGAGCGATGTGAATTTAATCACATTTGAATTCCAGAACGACACTTTTTCATTAGTTAATGCACTTCTATTCACATTTCCATTTTGCGTATTACAGCTGGCAGTGGTTCACTGAGTTCAGACCGACGTTTATCACCACCTACTCTGAAAGCGTTTGATAATCGACACAAGACTGGGGTTGATTGTTTTAGTTTGTTTAGGTTATTATTCACATTTATGCATTAAGCAGATGCTTTTATCCAAAGGGACTTGCACAAGAGGAAGAAACGGCTATTCATAATACACAACGGCAGGGTTATTAGACAAATAAATTAGGAAGCAAACGACCCAGCTAACTGAACGGTAACGTAAATAGAACGTTCGGTTAAAGTTATCGCTTCTTTAATAACGTTCTCAAAACATTCTTTTATCTCTTCTGAAAAGTTTTAGTCTAAATTTTTTTAAATGCTACTAATTGTTTCAGAACGTTCAGACAACGTTCAAAAGTAACGATCCCATAATGTTTGCGAAATTATGAAATGGAATGTTTCCGCAACGCTCCAATAACCAAGAAAAAACGCTTTTAAAACATACATTTTTGTTTTGAACGTTCATACAGGGAAAAATTTAATAAAATAAATGTTCTCAGAGTTATGAACAAACGCTCTTCCAGTAACGTTAAAAGGAAAGTTTGAATAAAGTTATTGCGTGTTTAATAATGTTCTCAAAACGTTTTTATTTTTAACGTTTGATCTTTTCTGGAATGTTTTAGTTGGATGTTCGTCTTACTTTAAAAAAAAAAAATGCTTGTTTCAGAACGTTCAGAAAACATTAGAAACTAACAATCCCATAATATTTGGAACAAAATAATAAAATGGAATGTTTCCGCAACGTTCACATAAAACATTTTTAATTAAAAAAAAAAACATTTTGAGCGTTCATACAGGGAAATTTTTTATAAAATCGTTTTCTCAGAATTTTAATGAAACGTTCTATTAACGTTACCAGAAGAACGTTTGTTTAAAATTCTGAGAAAACGATTTTATAATTTTTTTTAAAGTTAATCGGGTCTATAATTTTCTCAATGTTATTTATTCGGTCTTTTTTTTTTTGTCGGATGTCACTTATCACTCTATACGTTTCTGTTTGTTATTTATAAAAAAATAATAATAAAAACTGTTCTATGTGTTCTGTGCTAGATTAAGTAAAACTTGTTACAGCACTTGCATATTGTTGCCCATGAATGTTCTTGGTTGCTTCTATTGCTCTCATTTTTAAGTAGCTTTGGATAAAAAAAAAAATGTAAATGTAAATGGATGTTCGTCAAACATTTTTCAAATGCTACCAATTGTTTCAGAACGTTCAGAAAACATTTAAAAGTAAAAAATCCCATAATGTTTCCGAAATTGTGAACTGGAATGTTTCCGCAACGCTCCAATAACCAAGAAAAAAACATTTTAAAACATGTAAAAAAAAAAAAAAAAAAGAATGTTCAAAAAGTCCAGAGTTATGGTCAAATGTTCTTCCGGTAACGTTAATAGAACGTTCGCATTAAAACATTTTTAAAACAAAAAATGGTTGTTTTAAATGTTCTTATAGCGTTTTTTCTACATTGATAAAATGGTATAATTTTATTAAACAATACATTTATACGTTTTTATTCATACAGGGAAATTTTTCATAAAAAACGTTCATCCGGTAACGTTAATAGAATGTTCGGTTAAAGTTATCGGGTCTATTTATTCAATCTTTTACCTCTTCTGAAAAGTTTTAGTCGGATCTTCGGCTAACATTTTTTCAAATTGTACTAATTGTTTCAGAACGTTCAGACAACATTCAAAACTAAAAATCTCATGTTTGCGAAATTATAAAATGGAATGTTTCCGCAACGTTCGTATAAAAATGTTCTAAAACATAAAAATGGATGTTTTGAACGTTCAAACAGGGACATTTTTTATGAAAACGTAACGTTAAACGTTCCAGTAACGTTAACATGTTTCCGTAACGTTCACATACAACGTTTTTTGTATCTTTATACATTGATAAACTGGTATAATTTTTTTAACAATACATTTATATGATTTTATTCAGGAGAACGTTCAGAGATAACGTTTTCATAGCCTACTATGAACATTGGCGAAACGATTTAGTATTATAGTGGCATTGTGTTCTTATTCTGTAGATTTGTTTTTTTGTGTGATTTATATTTGTGAGGTGAAGGGATTTGGGAAAGGAGAAGCAGGATTTGCCCTCTTTCTCCGGCTTTTTGTGACTCTGTGTAAAGATGAATTTGAGCTTTCAGGGCCGGGTGTGGGCGCTGGCAAAGTGATTGTTGCATTTCCCTGGAATCAGCGTTTTCATTTCCATCTGTGGTGATTTAATAATCCGTTCTTAATAGCCGCGCTCCGTACATCTGCGCTGGGATCTCCCATTGTCAGGATTTGGCTGGAATCGGTTCATCTCCTCCAGCATCACACACTTTTCCTCTCATGTTTACTGAGGTTGTGACGCAGCATCTCTCTCTCCCCGCGGAGCGAGGGCCGCTCTGTGTTCGGCTGCGTGCTCACCTCAGGAAGCTCTGACCTCTGACCCTGCTGGAAAGAGCTACACCAGATTTCTCTTCCAATTTGATTCGGTTCCAATTAATTTGAGTATTTATTGCATTTGCATTTCTATAAAAAGGTCAAAATGTTTCATAGTATCACAAAAATATACATTTTACATAATTAACATTGTGACCCAAACTTCTTATTATTATTTTAAAAACTTGTGAGCTTGTGAATATTTTTGAATGTTTGTGAATGTTGTACTGTTTGATTCACAAAAAGAATTGGTTTAAATGACTCAATTTGTGTGAATCGTACCTCATTGTATGTTTGATTCACTAAAAGAATTGGTTTAAATGACTCATTTTGTGAATCGTACTTCACTGTATGTTTGAGTCACTAAAAGAATCGGTTTAAATGACTCATTTTGTGAATCGTACTTCACTGTATGTTTGAGTCACTAAAGAGCCGTTTAAATGACTCATTTTGAATGAATTATACTTCACTGTACGTTTGATTCACTAAAAGAACCGGTTTAAATGACTCATTTTGTGTGAATCGTACCTCACTGTATGTTTGATTCACTAAAAGAACCGGTTTAAATGACTAATTTTTGTGAATTGTACGTCACTGTATGTTTGATTCACTAAAAGAACCGGTTTAAATGACTCATTTTTGTGAATCGTACCACACTGTATGTTTGATTCACTAAAAGAACTGGTTTAAATGACTAATTTTGTGTGAATCGTAACTCACTGTATGTTTGATTCACTAAAAGAACCGGTTTAAATGACTCATTTTTGTGAATCGTACTTCACTGTATGTTTGATTCACTAAAAGAACCGGTTTAAATGACTCATTTTTGTGAATCGTACCACACTGTATGTTTGATTCACTAAAAGAACTGGTTTAAATGACTCATTTTGTGTGAATCGTACTTCACTGTATGTTTGATTCACTAAAAGAACCGGTTTAAATGACTCATTTTGTGTGAATCGTACCTCACTGTATGTTTGATTCACTAAAAGAACCGGTTTAAATGACTAATTTTGTGAATCGTACGTCACTGTATGTTTGATTCACTAAAAGAACCGGTTTAAATGACTCATTTTGTGAATCGTACTTCACTGTATGTTTGATTCACTAAAAGAACCGGTTTAAATGACTAATTTTTGTGAAAATGCGTCACTGTATGTTTGATTCACTAAAAGAACCGGTTTAAATGACTAATTTTGTGAATTGTACGTCACTGTATGTTTGATTCACTAAAAGAACTGATTTAAATGACTCATTTTGTGTGAATCGTACCTCACTGTATGTTTGATTCACTAAAAGAACCATTTTAAATGACTAATTTTGTGTGAATCGTAACTCACTGTATGTTTGATTCACTAAAAGAACAGTTTAAATGACTCATTTTTGTGAATCGTACTTCACTGTATGTTTGATTCACTAAAAGAACTGGTTTAAATGACTCATTTTGTGTGAATCGTAACTCACTGTATGTTTGATTCACTAAAAGAACCGGTTTAAATGACTCATTGTTGTGAATCGTACTTCACTGTATATTTGAGTCACTAAAAGAACCGGTTTAAATGACTCATTTTTGTGAATCGTACTTCACTGTATGTTTGATTCACTAAAAGAACCGGTTTAAATGACTCATTTTGTGTGAATCGTAACTCACTGTATGTTTGATTCACTAAAAGAACCGGTTTAAATGACTCATTTTGTGTGATTCGTAACTCACTGTATGTTTGATTCACTAAAAGAACCGGTTTAAATGACTCATTTTGTGTGAATTGTACTTCACTGTATGTTTGATTCACTAAAAGAACCGGTTTAAATGACTCATTTTGTGTGATTCGTACCACACTGTATGTTTGATTCACTAAAAGAACCGGTTTAAATGACTCATTTTGTGTGAATTGTACTTCACTGTATGTTTGATTCACTAAAAGAACCATTTTAAATGACTCATTTTGTGTGATTCGTACCACACTGTATGTTTGAGTCACTAAAAGAACCGGTTTAAATGACTCATTTTGTGTGAATTGTACTTCACTGTATGTTTGATTCACTAAAAGAACCGGTTTAAATGACTCATTTTGTGTGAATCGTACTTCACTGTATGTTTGATTCACTAAAAGAACCGGTTTAAATGACTCATTTTTGTGTGATTCGTACCACACTGTATGTTTGAGTTTAAAAGAACCGTTTTAAATGACTCATTTTGTTGGACTCTTCAGTTGTAAATTGTGTAATATTTAAGTTTATGTAGTCCAAAAGTTTTCATGTGGCAGCTTAGCCAGAGTCGCCCTCTCTTCCTGTCCCGACTGACAGCAGGCGCCCGTGTCCTCTCGTTCAGGCCCACTAAGGCCCGGTGCTGTCCGAACCGCTCACTCACTGCCGTTTCCTCCGTCCATCATCTGCTCCCGCGGCTCAATAATTCATGCTTTGATTTGGGATGTGAATTAAAGGCGTCAGGACTGCTGACACCAGCCTCCTCGCTCATCCAGTCTAACGCTCAGCGACTGATCTAGAGACAGTCCAGCAAAGGTTCAAATGTAACACTTGTTAGAAGCAGGAAAAATGGGCAAGCGTAAGGATTTGAGCGAGTTTGACAAGGGCCAGATTGTGATGGCTAGACGACTGGGTCAGAGCATCTCCAAAACTGCAGCTCTTGTGGGGTGTTCCCGGTCTGCAGTGGTCAGGATCTATCAAAGTGCTCCAAGGAAGGAACAGTGGAGAACCGCCACAGGGTCATGGGCGCCCAGGCTCATTGATGCACGTGTGGAGCGAAGGCTGGCCCGTGTGGTCCGATCAAACAGACGAGCTACTGGAGCTCAAACTGCTCAAGAAGTTAATGCTGGTTCTGATAGAAAGGGCTCAGAATACACAGAGCATCGCAGTTTGTTGCGTATGGGGCGGCATAGCCGCTGACCAGTCAGGTGCCCATGCTGACCCTGACCCCACCGAAAGCACCAACAGTGGCACGTGAGCATCAGAACTGGACCACGGAGCAATGGAAGAAGGTGGCCTGGTTTGAGGAATCACGTGTTCTTTTACATCACGTGGATGGCCGGGTGTGTGTGGCTTACCTGGGAACACATGGCCCCAGGATGCACTATGAAAGCGATATTAAAACGGGTATAATAAAAAATGAAATATCCTTACGTTATCTCTGTATTTTCCTCTAAGTTCTTCTTGTCCTCTTTTGATGTAAATGAGCAGTTCTCCTGTGGAGTGTGTGTAAAGCAGGAGGTGTGTGTGTTTGACACTGAGAACTGAAGCTCTTTAAATCAGCAGCGGGCCGTCTGTACAGGGGCCGCCGGCTCCCAATCTGACAGATATTGGTGACACGAGCACTTAAGGGGAAATTGCACGGCCGTTTTCTTGAACACCCAGCTGGGTCTGAAGCATCCGTCTCATTATTGTGCGCGGCGGCTCAGAGTCACGCTGTTATTGTTGAATTACCGTAATAACTCTTCAGTGATGCCAGCGTTAA
>CM040929.1:10189810-10204475 GCA_023029165.1 Gobiocypris rarus
TTTTTGTATTGTCTTTAATTTTTTTATTGTTTTATATTTAAATGGATATTTCGAAAATGAATAATTACTGCAACGAATGCTCACTTAATATTTTGTATATTTTAATTAAAATAAATGAATTATTTTATATAGATGTAAATTTAAATGTTTCAAATATTTAAAATGCATTGTATTTTTCAGAATACATGAATATGCATGCATATTTTTTTTTATAGTTTAATTAAACATAAAACATGCAAATGACTAGATTTTTACAGTATTTCCAAAAAATAAAATAAAATGCAAAATGTACTTATTGTACATATTTTGTGTTGAGATTCAGCAGCCGGTTCTTTACAGTAAACACATGATATTTCTTTGTTTTGAGGTATTGGGTGGGATCAGTTAATGGTCATGAATGTTGAATATGTGTGTGTTGTGTGTTTACAGGGTGACGTACAGCAGAACAGAGGCCTACATCTGATCCCAGCTCGATCGATGCTACCAATGCACAACGTTTCTGTGTGAGAAAACACACTCCTTGGAGGCAAGCAGGAAGGAACGGATCACCCTAATGCGGGACACTAACCATTCAATTCCCATATTGATCTAGTGCCCTGCTGAACCGATTAGGTGCCCGATTTTCTTCCGCACACGCCAGAAACGGAGAAACTTGCCGCTGGGCAACTTTGCATTAGCGTAAAGTGGCGCGCAACGCGGGCACAACACCTGCAAACCGCATCCCATCTGGAGCCAATTATCCCCAGCCCTGAGGAACGAGCGTGACTCGAGTCCCTGCACGCGCTGCTGTTTTTATCCACTGTGCCAGCCTGTCCTGTCATGTCCCATCGACTTGCGCCGTGCCACTCGAGGGTCAGATCAGATGTGACTGGTCTGGAATAAACAGACCTGTCGTTTTTGAGCAGCGAGGTCCCGGATTGCTCCACTTGTGTCAGTTTGTGTGTCCGTCACACGGGCGAAAGTGTCGGGAGGGTTGACTTTGACCTTGTTTGTCTACTGTACCAATCTGGCCAGCCTCTCCGTCCCACCCACCCTCCAGACAGCTTGCAAGTTCTGCCGTCGCCCCCCCTGGAGGATGAGCGATGTGTCCACGCTGGACTATGAGCTGCTCGCCGGGGCCGTTCGCTGGGGCCCCCAGCAGGCCACCTCTTGGCGGGGACTCTGAGCAAAGGACGGCCTTTGCGTTCGTTGGTCTCCTAATGCTGTTTCTGATTTTCCTGTTGGTGCGCTGCTTCCGTATATTGCTGGATCCCTACAGCCGTATGCCCTCTTCCTCTTGGACCGATCATAAGGACGGCTTTGAGCGGGCCAGTTTGATCACGCCTTGGTGTAGTCACACGACTGGGAGACGAATGCCACCTCAACCTTAGCCTTAGCTCAACCTGTGGCCCAACCCTGTAGCCGATGGCGCCGACTACGCCAAAGGGAAAGCACCTTGAATTTTGCGCATACCAAGTGCGTAAATGTACAGCACTCTCCCAACACATCATGATTAACAGGGTCATCTGTTTATTCCGCTCTAGCTTCTTCCTCAGGACGGTCTACAAGGTCTACAACAAATACACATGGAGTATGAAGTCAAGGTGCCCAACACGACACTCACTGTGAACTGTTCCTACCCTTCGCAAAGCCCACGACTGTAAATATTTCATTGCTGATGTAGATATATCTTAATTGTAGAAGATAAGAAAGTTCTCAATGGACCTTAGTAGGTGGCACACTCTTAAAAAAAAGCTGGGTTAAAAAAATTACAAATATGAATTACAAATATTGTCCATATTTGGGTTTGTCAAATATGGACAAACCCAAATATTGTTAAAATGTCAAATTTGGACAAACCCAAATATTGGGTTAAAAATGTCAAATTTGGACAAACCCAAATATTGGGTTTAAAATTTCAAATATGGACAAACCCAAATATTGGGTTAAAATTTCAAATATGGACAAACTCAAATATTGGGTTAAAAATTTCAAATATGGACAAACCCAAATATTGGGTTTAAAATGTCAAATATGGACAAACCCAAATATTGGGTTAAAAATGTCAAATTTGGACAAACCCAAATATTGGGTTAAAAATTTCAAATATGGACAAACCCAAATATTGGGTTTAAAATTTCAAATATGGACAAACCCAAATATTGGGTTAAATTTCAAATATGGACAAACCCAAATATTGGGTTAAAATGTCAAATTTGGACAAACCCAAATATTGTGTTTAAAATGTCAAATTTGGACAAACCCAAATATTGGGTTAAATTTCAAATATGGACAAACCCAAATATTGGGTTAAAAATGTAAAATATGGACAAAGCCAAATATTGGGTTTAAAATGTCAAATATGGACAGACCCAAATATTGGGTTAAAAATGTAAAATAAGGACAAACCCAAATATTGGGTTAAAATGTAAAATATGGACAAACCCAAATATTGGGTTTAAAATGTCAAATATGGACAAAGCCAAATATTGGGTTAAAATGTCAAATATGGACAGACCCAAATATTGGGTTAAAATGTAAAAATAAGGACAAACCCAAATATTGGGTTAAAAATGTCAAATATGGACAAACACAAATATTGGGTTAAAATTTCAAATATGGACAAACCCAAATATTGGGTTAAAATTGTCAAATATGGACAAACTCAAATATTGGGTTAAAATTGTCAAATATGGACAAACCCAAATATTGGGTTAAAAATTCAAATATGGACAAACTCAAATATTGGGTTTAAAATTTCAAATATGGACAAACTCAAATATTGGGTTAAAATTGTCAAATATGGACAAACCCAAATATTGGGTTAAAAATTCAAATATGGACAAACTCAAATATTTAAAATTTCAAATATGGACAAACCCAAATATTGGGTTTAAAATTTCAAATATGGACAAACTCAAATATTGGGTTAAAATTTCAAATATGGACAAACTCAAATATTGGGTTAAAAATGTAAAATATGGACAAACAAATATTTAGGTTTAACTCAACCATTAGGTTTAAAATTAAATATTGTCCACATACAACCCAGCATTTGTTAGTGCATATTTAATTTAACACAACTTTAAAATAAGGATAAGATGTATGTTAATCAATATGTTTTTTTTTGTAATGCACCATGATGTCGATCGTTCAGCCAACGAAACATTGGAAACTTGTATTTACAAGGACAAAAAATACCAATGTGTTTCGGCCTAAGAGCCTTCCTCAGGGTTTACAAAAACATCTCCATATTGAGTTACTCGCACAAAATGAACAACAGCTGACTAGCTCCACTCAAGATGTCACACCAATCACCCAATCAGAATTCATCATATTGCCATGTTTTACCCATTTCTACATCATAAAGAAGTGAGTCATCAGATAACAAGGTCACATCACCCATTAAAAACACACACACACACACACACACACACACACACACACACACACACAACAGAGTCACACAATAAACATCATCACAAACTCTTTAAGACAAAAGTCCTCACTCATACCTTCTGGAAAAAGACTTTACAAATAAAAGATCCAAAAAGCCTCCTAATATAATAAATGTTACCACCTCTTGCATTTTTGTAAATTTGCAATTAATACAATCACCACATTTGAGTTAGACCTGAGTACTTTTGTGATGTTTGTTTTGTAGGACAGGCTTTTACAACTATTTTTTTTTTTAGTTTTGAATCATCTTTAAGAACATACCAACACATTAATATAGTATCTTTAATATTAGTAGTTCTAAGAGTATGTGCAGTACAGAAGTACAGATCTACTTTTTGGACTGCATAGTGTAACCAATATCCCTTATACTCGCGTTCTTTCAATTTTGACATAATTTTTTCTGTCTCTCAAACTCTTCACACATTTTTTTTTATTTACTGAACTGACTAATATGTAAACCTTTCTTCAAGCCAACTGTATTTCTGTATGTAGGTTTATATATATAAACATAAAAAGGTATTTACAAAAACTTTCCAGTAAAAAAAAAAAAAAAATTGTGTTATTGTGTTAAAAATGAAACTTAGCCATGATTTAGGACCTTGAGAACTATTACGCCTTAAGTTTTTATGTAATTCCTTCATGCATTTATTGTTTAACAAGTAATTTACAGCAAAATCTGTCATAAAATTGTTAATCGCTGCATTTGAATGGCAAATTATTACGATTTTGCAACCAATTCACACTGTATGACTCCATTTTAAAAACCATTTCCACCTTCACAGCCTCACTTTTGTTTGTCAAATTAAATCTGTCCTGATTGTGGTCCATTAACTCTTTCCCGAAAAAGTTGACAAGTATTTTTAATCATTTTCACACAACTTTTTTAATAAGTTAATTTATAATTAACTTATTACATTTTATTTTAAATTTCATAACTTTATTTATATATTATATAAATATAAATAAAAAGTTGATTCTTGCTTTATGCATTCGTTATGCAACACTTAATTGTGGGCGTGTCATTAAAAAAGCAACATTTCTAACAAAAAGCTGAAAAAATCACATTTTTTCCAAAGATTACAATGTGCATAAGCAATGCTTTTATCACTTGTTTCTGCTTCTTTTTTGCACGAGTTTTAATCTGGAAATTCTGTACCCTTTTTAGAGGATGTAATAGCGCCTCCTACCGTATATTTACAGTGAAAAACACGGATTACTGGAAAATTCGTTAATGCACCATGATAGCGACCGTTCAGCTAATGAAACGTTAGAAATATGCGTTTACAAAAACTTTCCAGTGGACAAATATAAAAAAAAATAAAACATTTTTTTTAAATTTAGGACCTTAAGACCTACTGAGCCTCAAGCCACTTCATTCATGAATCCATGTTTTAACAAACAATTTACTCCAAAATTGCTGAAGTGCTAATCACAGCATTTGAACGCAAAAAAATCCATAAGAAATGCTTTCGCAAACAATTTACACTGTTTCTACTCATGTTTTATAAACCATTTCCGCCGTCACAGCCTCGTTTTTGTTTGTGTCAAATTAAATATGCCAGCCCACCCTGATGATGGTCCATTAAGAATGATTTTTGTTTACTTAGCATGATAAATTTTGTGCAAAATACATCTTTCAGCCCTAGATGTCCAACATACCTGCTGCCTTGACAGACCCGTTCTAAACTCTAAACTGAGGATGTTTTGGATTTGGAACAGAAAACCCTTTAAGACTTCAGAACTGATGCTTGTATTATTGCTGTTTGGCTCTTTCCTGTCCTTTGTCTTCTTTGACTGTGTGTGTATATATATATATAAGCCATATGTTCTCATATCTCAAAGTTGTTCATGTCGTCGTTTGTTTGCTAATCTGCCGAGCTCTGAATCTGAGCTAAGAGAGATTTAGAAACGAGCTTTATTTTTATATCCTGACTCAGATTTTGGAGTTCTCTTTTTTGCTAACGTGTAGTCTTGAAATTTGTAGCTCTCATTTGGACCGATGTGTAAAGAGTGTTGATGTGCCAGGAAATGGATGAGCCTGCATTGCTTTGTGAGTTTTGTAAGTAAATTGGATATTTTCCTAATTCCTTTTTGTCTGAAATAAAACTGGGTTTATTGACTTGCGGCTTCCAGTGTCTTCAGGACAAAGTGTCCCGGAATGGGCTCCCGAAATCAATAAGCCATGTCTACTTTGATACACTCATCTTCAACAAGGCTAAAAATGCACGCAGAGAACAGAAAGACAAAGGTTTAAAAATATAACCCATGTTTTATTGCCAGTTGTTTTTTCGTACAGATGTTTACAAACATTGTGCGGATCACCTGGATCTGACAGATAGATCGAAAACGGTATAAAAACAATGCATTTGGAATTACTCATTAGCGGTGTACTGGGTGCTCAGGTGTCTCCGTCACGGATCTTTATGGCTCAAAAAATTACATACAGACGCCCTTATCAATGCACCTTAGAGATTTATTGGAACTGACGTGATCCTGAGCAACCCGGTCCACTTTCTTTGGTCTGAATTTTGTAACTCAACACCAGCTTGATGACTATTTCAAGTTTGCTGTTGATTTCTGACATACAGTACAGTCACGCACATTCGCTCTTTTACATGTAGTGGCATCAATAAAAACAGAAAAGATATGATAAGTATACAAAGTTCCCATGTTAGACAAATGGTTATGCATAAATATAGCTTGGGCTGTCATACAGTGCAGTTACTTTGATGTTCATCGTTCTAGCACCAGAACTTGTATATGCCCAAATTACTTGTTTATTCAAATGTCCTGAAGATTAAATGCAGGCCTTTGAAAACAGTCCAATGTTTCTGGTCGCGCAATAAACAACAGTATTATTCAAATGAAGCGTTTAGATGACGGATGGCCAAGCTCATGTAAACAGTGACGTCTGTCACGTAGTGCTCAGTGACTAACTTAAGGACGCTGTGATCATCAATTGTCCGTCTTCAGAGGAAAAACAAAGTCAACAGCTCTTAAAGGCTATTTATCTAATGTTTACAAGTAAATATTTGGTTCGGCAGTCTTGATGCTCAAGAATACACACGATGAAATACAAACGAAATCTACATTTTCACTTTAAAATATACAATTTAAATTTTCAACAAGCTTTGATAGTATTGATTTTTTACTTTCAGCATTGAGACAGTACAAAAGACAATCACACAAAATAAAACAAGACCTTTTGAGGAAAAAAAAACGTCACAAATCAAGCATGTTCAGAGTAATCGTAAGTTGGAATCATAGCACCTTGCGATTACGGCGAAACGGAGGTTGGTTTGACGTTCCCACATTGAAGTTTGCACATCTGGAGTGTTTTGGAGGACAGCTTGCCAAACAATCCTTATGTACCATTGAGACCGCACGTCTCCAGCTGCAATCAAAAATGGCATTTGGTTGGTTTACCCAGCAGGCTTCCAACTCTCCATTCATATGTGCTCTGTTTGCGTCTTTGTCAAATACATAGACAAGAGCACACAAGTATGGAGAGGAAAATGGTCACATGCATATTCGAAAACCCTTTGGATGTTGCCATTTTTGGAATGAAATTTCCTGATTAAATACGCAGAGGAGCGCCAGTGCAAATTGAGCGTTAGCACACTCCTGTCCTAACAGCTTGACATATATGTGTGTAAAATGAGGTAACGCGATGTGGCAGCTCATGCAAACACTCCAGAAGCTCCCAGAAAACTAAAAATATGTGTTTAGAATCAGTTTCAAGCTGTTTGAACTCGTTTAAACCTAAAAACCATTGCAGTCCTTTGTGTGACCTCTTTTTCCATCGTTAACAGTATGGTACTTGACGAATGACTCTTAATACTGAATGGAATAAATTTGACCCCAGTTTGCATTGAGATAATGAGGTGAGTGGAAAGTCATGATATAATGTGCAGTAAAGACTGAAATGTCAATTCATGATAAACTGTAATAGCCGTACTAAAATTAAATCGTCCTTACGACTGATATTTCTGATTGTCCCTCCGGTAAAAGTGGGTACTAATACTAGTGCTAACGCACTCCTGCTAATTTAAGGTGGTGTGTGTACGTTTTCCACCAAACTTGGTAGAATCAGTGGGCGATGACATGACAGGACGGCAAATAAAAACAAATCTGGCGGTAAATGGACACAGTCTCTCAGAGCTTACGCCCTGCAGTGAAGGGCACGGGGTCAAGGGTCAGTCTCAGTGCAGGTGGATGTGCAGCTTGATGCGCAGTGCATCGCCGATTTCGCCCAGCAAGTAGTCGCTGTCGTGCTGGTCCTCCAGGTCTTGAAGTTTGCGGGGACCGAACAGGCGCATGCTGGCGATCTCCAGGCGGTACAAACCTGGAGTGGGTGGCTTCCGGCCTAGCCGCAGAATGCTCTTCCCGTCGCGGCGCTCCAGGATGCGGAAATGTTCGCCCTGGTTTCCGTGCGTTATGACGTAGCGCACATGGTGCTCAAGCGGCTCCAGGGCTGGAAGCAACTCAAGAAGGGGTTCCTTGTTTTGTAGCTGCGCCAGACTCAGGTTCATGGGGATGGAGGTCTGAACATCCATGCTGGCCATGCTCACCGTCTCCTGAGGGCAGGACAGAAACATTGGAAACATTCTTGATAGACTTTTATACCCTTTAATTTAGGGTTAGAGATAAGGTCAGGGATAGCAGAGTGTATGTCCAAGACAACAACAGCCTCAAAAGTACCTTGAGCTCATTATCACCAGCGTTATGCCTATGACGGCCTTTTCTTTCCCAGGTCACCGTTGATCTTGCATTCATAGCAGGCCTCCGGTGAGAGCGACTCTTCGTCATCCACTCCCTCCGAGTCGAACTGACCCTGAAAGCCCGCTCCTGTGATGCAGTGCCTAGGAAAGATAAAGGTTAAACATTACACTTGCTTTCCACCTGTGTAGTTATTCTGTTTAGGCCAGAGATTTCCAATCCTGGTCCTGGAGGGCCAACATCCTGTAGAGCAGAGGTTCCAAACCATGTTCCTGGAGCCCCACACATTTTTGCATGTCTCCTTTGTCTGACACACCATTTCAGGTCTTGGAGTGCATTCTGAATCAGGTGTGTTTAATTGAGGAGACCTGCAAAATGTACAGTGTTGGGGGGCCTCCAGGAATGTGGTTAGGAACCACTGCTGTAGAGTTTGAACTTATCCCAACATACTTTTATAGTTATCCTGAAGACCTTTATTACCTTGTTTCAGGTGTGTTTAATTGGGATTGGAGCTCTTTAGGACAATAGCTCACCATGAGCAGGATTGAACATTTATGCCTTGTCCCAAATACCAAATACCAAGCTAAAGACTTGGACAAGGGTTAAAGGTGGAATTTATTACAGGACTTTACATTTTCAGGCAAGTACATGGCTCTTTACTGCATGGCAAAAGTATGTACACATGCCCTTCTAAGTCTGGCCTGCACCAAGGCAAGACCTGAACCCTGTTTAATGTTCCGAATGCTCAAGAACATTTAGTAGTCAACATACTTTGACTACTAATATATAGTGTATGTTTAAATTATTTGAGTGTCTAATCCTGCTCCTGGAGCCACCTTCCAGACTTTCGTTCCCGAACTAGCTAATGAAGGTCTTTGGGGTTACTAGAAACATTCAGACGTGTGCTGAAGAAGGTTGGACCAAAACTCAGCATAAAAGCATCCCTCCGGGAACAGGATTGGACCCTCCTGGCATAAAACGGACTCTGGTAATCCAGAGTTTACTTGCAATGTTCAAATAAGGACCTTCCTGCAGACTTTAGCGCTTGAACTAGCTAATGACCCTGTTGAAAAAAAAAACTAGAATATATAGTGGTTAGGTATGTTTTGAAGCATGGCAGCTGGTTTATTCTGGTCCTTAGTTGGACATGAGCTGGTTTAAGATGGTCCTGAGTTGGAGCTAGTTCCTTAGAACCAGCTCATGACCATCTAAGGACCATCTTTAACCAGACCATCTTTAACCAGCTCATGACCATCTAAGGACCATCTTTAACCAGCTAATGACCATCTAAGGACCATCTTTAACCAGTTCATGACCATCTAAGGACCATCTTTAACCAGCTCATGACCATCTAAGGACCATCTTTAACCAGCTCATGACCATCTTTAACCAGCTAATGACCATCTAAGGACCATCTTTAACCAGTGCATGACCATCTAAGGACCATCTTTAACCAGCTCATGACTATCTAAGGACCATCTTTAACCAGGTCATTACCATCTAAGGTCCATCTTTAACCAGCTCATGACCATCTAAGGACCATCTTTAACCAGCTCATGACTATCTTTAACCAGCTCATGACCATCTAAGGACCATCTTTAACCAGGTCATTACCATCTAAGGTCCATCTTTAACCAGCTCATGACCATCTAAGGACCATCTTTAACCAGCTCATGACCATCTTTAACCAGCTCATGACCATCTAAGGACCATCTTTAACCAGCGCATGACCATCTAAGGACCATCTTTAACCAGCTCATGACTATCTAAGGACCATCTTTAACCAGGTCATTACCATCTAAGGTCCATCTTTAACCAGCTCATGACCATCTAAGGACCATCTTTAACCAGCTCATGACTATCTTTAACCAGCTCATGACCATCTAAGGACCATCTTTAACCAGCTCATGACCATCTAAGGACCATCTTTAACCAGCGCATGACCATCTAAGGACCATCTTTAACCAGCTCATGACTATCTAAGGACCATCTTTAACCAGGTCATTACCATCTAAGGTCCATCTTTAACCAGCTCATGACCATCTAAGGACCATCTTTAACCAGCTCATGACCATCTAAGGACCATCTTTAACCAGCTCATGACCATCTTTAACCAGCTCATGACCATCTAAGGACCATCTTTAACCAGTGCATGACCATCTAAGGACCATCTTTAACCAGCTCATGACTATCTAAGGACCATCTTTAACCAGGTCATTACCATCTAAGGTCCATCTTTAACCAGCTCATGACCATCTAAGGACCATCTTTAACCAGCTCATGACTATCTTTAACCAGCTCATGACCATCTAAGGACCATCTTTAACCAGCTCATGACCATCTAAGGACCATCTTTAACCAGCGCATGACCATCTAAGGACCATCTTTAACCAGCTCATGACTATCTAAGGACCATCTTTAACCAGGTCATTACCATCTAAGGTCCATCTTTAACCAGCTCATGACCATCTAAGGACCATCTTTAACCAGCTCATGACCATCTTTAACCAGCTCATGACCATCTTTAACCAGCTCATGACCATCTAAGGACCATCTTTAACCAGCGCATGACCATCTAAGGACCATCTTTAACCAGCTCATGACTATCTAAGGACCATCTTTAACCAGGTCATTACCATCTAAGGTCCATCTTTAACCAGCTCATGACCATCTAAGGACCATCTTTAACCAGCTCATGACTATCTTTAACCAGCTCATGACCATCTAAGGACCATCTTTAACCAGCTCATGACCATCTTAAACCATCTAAGGACCATCTTTAACCAGCTCATGACCATCTTAAACCAGCTCATGACCATCTTAAACCAGCTCATGACCATCTAAGGACCATCTTTAACCAGCTCATGACCATCTAAGGACCATCTTTAACCAGCTCATGACCATCTAAGGACCATCTTTAACCAGCTCATGACCATCTTAAACCATCTAAGGACCATCTTTAACCAGCTCATGACCATCTTAAACCAGCTCATGACCATCTTAAACCATCTAAGGACCATCTTAAACCAGCTCATGACCATCTAAGGACCATCTTAAACCATCTCATGACCATCTAAGGACCATCTTTAACCAGCTCATGACCATCTAAGGACCATCTTTAACCAGCTCATGACCATCTTAAACCATCTAAGGACCATCTTAACCAGCTCATGACCATCTTAAACCATCTTAAACCAGCTCATGACCATCTAAGGACCATCTTTAACCAGCTCATGACCATCTAAGGACCATCTTTAACCAGCTCATGACCATCTAAGGACCATCTTTAACCAGCTCATGACCATCTTAAACCATTTAAGGACCATCTTTAACCAGCTCATGACCATCTTAAACCATCTAAGGACCATCTTAAACCAGCTCATGACCATCTAAGGACCATCTTAAACCATCTCATGACCATCTTTAACCTGGTTTAAGATGGTCATGAGCTGGTTAATGACCATCTTAAACCAGCCACCATGCTTCAAAACATACATACCAGCATATCTGCTGATATATTTCAACAGGGGAAGGTTTGTAGGTTTACTAGAAACATCCAGACATGTGTGCTGGAGAAGGTTGGACCTGAACTCTGCAGAAAAGCAGCCCTAAAGAAGCAGGATTGAACACTCCTGGTATAAAAAGGACAAGTAATCCAGAGTTAACATGCAATGTTCAAATGAGAACAGACTTTAGACTATCCTAAATACTCACCCTTGTCCTGCTCGGTAGAAGCCTCCAGGACATCCGCATAGGTATCCGCCATCTGTGTTGGAGCAGCCATAGCTGCAGGGGTTATTGCCCATGGAGCATTCATTAACATCCTGGCAGCCGCCAGCAGAAGACTCAAAGTCGAAACCTGACGGGCAGACGCACTTAAAGCTGCCCAGAGTGTTATAGCAAGACGCCGACCCGCAGGCTTGATTCCCGGCGCATTCGTTCTCATCTGGGTGGAAGGAAGGCACAGAAATTAGAAACCCGCAATGAAAAACCCACAGTGCTCGTCCATGCAGAAGGACTTACCCACACACTGGTTCCATTGGTAATGCTGAACGTAACCCTGCGGGCAGCCGCAGCGATATCCTCCCATCATGTTCTGGCACCCGTGCTGGCACCGGTGGTTTCCACCACATTCATCAACGTCTGTAAGAAACCAAACTGGCATCTGATCTCAGGTTGGCATGCAATTCTAATATATCGAGGTGGTACTAGGGTCAATCACGTTCATACGAGCCCAAAATGGGAAACCAACCATCGCAGTTGATTCCAGTGGTGTCCAGAGAGCCCTTCTGACACTCACAGTTGAAGCTTCCGGGAGTGTTCAGGCAGGAGGCGCGAGAACCGCACACGTTTGGCTGATTGCTGCATTCGTTGTTGTCTAAGAGATGAAACATGGAGTCCATTTTAGCTCCAAATGACCTGCTCAATTATTTAGGCTCTGGGTTTCACATCACTCACCTATGCAAGCCGTCTGGTGCTGCGTGAAGCCCGTGGGGCATTTACAGGTGAAGCCACCGATCGTGTTGACATAGGAACTGACAGTTATGTTGCTTGGTTGAGCACTCGTCCAAGTCTGGGAGAAAATAAGTAATATTTCATATTAGCACAGGCCCTGACATTGGGTTGTCATTGGGATGGATTATTACTGCCACCGGATTTATAAGCGATCTTATCCCTACATGCAGGAATGGGACCCGGTAATTATGAACTAACCTTTGCAGGTCTTCCCATCAGGCTGTAGGATGTATCCTCTGGGACATGAGCACAGGTAACTGCCTTCAGTGTTCTTGCACAGGAAGTTACACGGTTTGGGCGACTGAGAGCATTCGTCCATGTCTAATCGGGATGCATCAATGAGAAGTGTTTCACTGATATTGCATTACATTTGATTTATTTGTCTTAAATTAGGGTTGCAGCGAGGACAACGTACCACACAGGAAGTGCCAGTGAAGTCATCGGTGTAGCCCACGTTGCAATGGCAGCGAAGGAGCCGACACTGTTGATGCACTGGCGTTCTACACAGGTTGGGCATCACCTCACACTCATTGATGTCTGATAAAAGACCCACATATACAGCTTTCAATCGACCACAGAAATGCCTGCCACACATCTTCAGCTCTTCTTAAAAAATACAGTATTACTAATAATCAATTAAATGTAATTTTAAATGCAAATATTAATGTATACATATTAAAATATATTTCTAATATTTTTCATGTACATTACTGGTCAAATATATTCACATCTTACCAAAGAAATGGCTACACTTTGTGTATGATTTAACCAAAGATTATTATTATTATTATGAATAATTTATTAAAACCCTATTATTCTAATACTAATGCATCATATTTATTAAATGTATATATTTAATATATTACAGTATTAAAAAACATTTAAATTATTATAATGATTTACTATTATAAAATTATTTTAAAAATGCATGAATGTAAACATTGATCATTATAAATATGAAAAGTGATACATATTTAAAAAATGTCTATATATTTAACAAATACATAAAACATATTATTCATATTACAAAACAATTCACATTTTTGTCCAAAAATTATTACGATAAATAGTTTTATCAGAAAAAAATTGCATAAACATTCAGAATTATACTGTAAATATTGTCTTAATTGATCTAACAAATACATTAAATTAAATATTACAAAATAATTAACATTTTGTCGGAAAATTATAAGGGCTATTTACAAACATTTTCTTAGTGATAGATGATATTTACACTAAGTGCAGATAGCTGTAGATGCTGTTTACTAAGTTAAATAGCAGACTAAGTTGATATATTTGATATAAGTTGTTATATTCAACAACATATAAAAGTAGCAGTTCTTTGCCTGTGTAAATAGTAATTATATGTAATTTATACTTTTTGACAGATACATACTATTTACACCTCAGTGTTGTTGTACATTAAAAGGACACAATAATAACGTTGAGTGTAAATGATTATATTCATTAAAATGATTAAATGGATTCTGAATGGGACAATATAAGCCCTCCCTACACCTTACACAATAAAGGCTTTTATTATCATTAAACATTTATTTCCACATTTAGAACATTTTCTTAATTTTTGTAAAAATAAATGCATTTCTGGTGTGATTTGTGATGAAAAAAGAGAGAAGAACAAACTCTGCCCAAGACGGATTCGACCCAGTCAATCGAGATGTTGAAGCCTTGCGCTTTACTGACTGCGCCACTGCGATGTTGAAATCAGAGCGCTTTTTAAATATTGTTTGGCGAAATTATTATTAGAATGGTACATAATTTAATAAAATGCATGAATGGAAATTTTCGTAATTGTACTGAGAAGTAAATATTACAAAATAATGAATCATTTTTGTATGAATCAATATTCTTATTATAATGATTAACAATTGATAATGGACCCACTTTATATTAGGTGTCCTTAACTACTGTACTAACATTTTAATTAATAATTTGATACATTGCACTTATTCTGTACATACATGTTTTTATA
>CM040929.1:10204975-10227475 GCA_023029165.1 Gobiocypris rarus
TGTGAGAGAGTGAGTGTGTGTGAGAGAGAGTGTGTGTGTGAGAGAGTGAGTGTGTGTGTGAGAGAGTGAGTGTGTGAGAGAGTGAGGTGTGTGTGTGAGAGAGTGAGGTGTGTGTGAGAGAGTGAGTGTGTGTGTGAGAGAGTGAGTGTGTGTGTGAGAGAGTGAGTGTGTGAGAGAGTGAGGTGTGAGAGAGTGTGTGTGAGAGAGTGTGTGTGAGAGAGTGTGTGTGTGAGAGAGCGTGAGAGAGTTGAGAGCGTGTGAGAGCGCAGGTGAGAGCGGTGTGAGAGAGAGCGTGTGTGAGAGCGAGAGAGCGTGTGAGAGAGCGTGAGAGAGCGTGTGAGAGCGTGTGAGTGCGTGAGAGTGTGTGAGAGTGCGTGAGAGAGCGTGTGTGTGTGTGAGAGCGTGTGTGTGAGAGAGGTGTGAGAGAGCGTGAGAGAGTGTGTGAGAGTGTGTGAGAGGCGTGTGAGAGTGTGTGTGTGAGAGTGCGTGTGAGAGTGTGTGTGAGAGTGAGAGTGTGTGAGAGTGCGTGAGAGTGTGTGAGAGTGCGTGAGAGTGTGTGAGAGCGTGTGAGAGATTGTGTCAGAGCGTGTCAGAGCGTGTGAGAGAGAGCGTGTGAGAGCGTGTGTGAGAGCGTGTGTGTGGAGTGTGTGAGAGAGTGTGTGAGAGTGTGAGAGAGCGTGAGAGAGAGCGTGAGAGCGCAGTGTGAGAGAGAGAGCGAGAGAGAGCGTGTGTGTGAGAGCGTGTGTGTGTGAGAGCGCAGTGTGTGTGTGTGAGAGCGTGTGTGTGTGAGAGAGCGTGTGTGTGTGAGAGAGCGTGTGTGTGTGAGAGAGTGTGTGTGTGAGAGAGTATGGAGTCAAAATAATGCCACATAGTTTTGCAAAATAATAAAGTATTGCAAAAAAGAAAAAGTTTTGCAAACAAAAATAAAGTATTGCACACGAAAAATTAAGTATTGAGAGAAAAAAAGTTTAACAAAAATAAAGTATTGAGAGAGAAAAAGGAAAAGGAAAATAAAGTTGTTTCATTTGCAGCTAAACTTTTATTCTGTAGCGTTTCAGTGTGCTTGCGATACCGTTTCCCTGTGCGCTTCACTTTTCTGTGCGTGTCTTTGTGGCACTGTTTTGACATGGGGGGTGGAGTCAAGAAACTGGGGCGTGTTCAGCTGACATAGTCACGCCTCCCTCCGTGTGACATCATCTCCTCGAGACGCAGATCAGCACAGATGAAGGCACCATGGCTGAGTTCATGCGGGTGGAGCGTTTCCTTGTACTCACACTTTTACTAGCATTAAAACGGGCATGATTTTGTTTTGTTATGAATAAATGTGTATTAAAAGCGTTTGCTTAAGTTAGAAGTGGTGATTATTATTAGCTGTGGACTAACGTTACTTGGCTGATGCAAACTGTGTGAAGATAGCCAGCATCTGCTGTTTATTTCTCTCAGTGTGCACACATTTTTAGCATTTGAATGGTTGGTTTTGATAATTAAATGTGTATTAGCAGCGCTTAAGTTAAAGTAGTTAGAGATCAGTTAATGTGGTGTTTAGTGTTTAGTTTAGAACTGTCTGAAAAAGCCATAGCTGTTCATTTCACTCAGAATGCGTGCAAATCTTTATAGCTTAGCAACGTAAACATGTTTGTTCTCATTGATAGTTAATTGAAGCTTACTGTATTAGGTTTTCAGGTCAGTCCTATGTCCATAATAAAACATCTATTTGAATGTCCGCTGCGATATTTTGTCATTTAAACCGTTATGGGGGTTCCCTGTGCCCGACGGCGCTAGTCCAAGCTTTTGTCATTTGCGTCTTGTTCTGCATTCACAAATTCAATATAATAAGTCTCTACTGAGTGACTCTCTCATTAACACAGTCTCTGCCGCCATCTAATGGAGTAACGGTCAGGTAGCCTACTATATTTTCTCCAGTAGAAGAAACAATTTAAGCATGAGTCTGAGATATTTTTAATGATAAAAGTCTGTCAAGTTAATTACATTCTATTTACAACTTAAAACTAGCAGTAACTTTGACGCCAACAGGTTAATGCTTCTAATACACATTTAGTTAACAAAATAAAACTATAAACATTTAAATGCTATAAATGTGTGCACACTGAGACTGAGAGAAATAAACAGTGCTGGCTATTTTCACACAGTTTGTATTAGCCAGTAGTCCAAAGCTAATAATAATCACCACTTCTAACTTAAGCAAACGCTTTTAATACACATTTATTCATAACAAAACAAAATCATGCCCGTTTTAATGCTAGTAAAAGTGTGAGTACAAGGAAACGCCCACCCGCATGAACTCAGCCATGGTGCCTTCATCTGTGCTGATCTGCGTCTCGAGGAGATGATGTCACACGGAGGGAGGCGTGACTATGTCAGCTGAACACGCCCCAGTTTCTTGACTCCACCCCCCATGTCAAAACAGTGCCACAAAGACACGCACAGAAAAGTGAAGCGCGCAGGGGAAACGGTATCGCAAGCACACTGAAACGCGCAGAATAAAAGTTTAGCTGCAAATGAAAATGACTTTATTTTCCTTTTCCTTTTTTTCTCTCAATACTTTATTTTATTTTGCAATACATTATTTTTGTTTGCAAAACAGTTTTTTTTCTCTCAATACTTAATTTTTCTTGTGTAATATTTTATTTTTGTGTGCAAAACTTTTTTTTTTTCTCAATACTTCTTTTTTTTGTGCAATTCTTTATTTTTGTTTGCAAATTTTTTTCTTTTGCAATACTTTATTATTTTGCAAAACTATGTGGCATTATTTTGACTCCATAAGAGAGCGTGTGTGTGTGTGAGAGAGCGTGTGTGTGTGTGAGAGAGCGTGTGTGTGTGAGAGCGTGTGTGTGAGAGAGCGTGTGTGAGAGAGCGTGCGTGTGTGAGAGAGCGTGCGTGTGTGTGAGAGAGCGTGCGTGTGTGTGAGAGAGCGTGCGTGTGTGTGTGAGAGCGTGCGTGTGTGTGAGAGAGCGTGTGTGTGAGAGAGTGTGTGTGAACACTGTTCTTTAGCTAACGTCGGTGTGTGTGTGTGTGTGTGTAGATAGTGTTCCACTGTCATGAGGAGCTCCCTCCATCTATCGTGGTTCCTCTCTTTGAGCCGGAGTGTATCCTGTTCCTCAGTGAGGAGGCCACGGCGGAGGAGGATCATCTGTGGCAGTCGCTGGGAGACGCCTGGAACATCCCCAGGTAAAACACCAGTAACCTCTCCATCACACACACACACACACACACACACGCCAGACACACACTGCTCTCTTCACATCATGCTTCTGTGTGTCTGATGAAGCACCAAGTGGCCGGAGGATGATGAGGATATTCCCAATGCGTTCACTCCGGTGTTTGATGATGGCTGGGAGCCTCCGGCCGTTAGAGACCCAGAGCCGAGCCACACCAACACCAGCAGCCGAGATTCGCCGCAGGCATCTATGACACGACAACCGGTACCAACACACACCGAGCCCTCAATTACACCAGAAACATTCACTGCAGATGCCTGACTCGTTTATTCCTTCTGTTTCTGTGTGTAGAGCAGCAGACTCCCCCAGGAGGATCAGCAAAGGTACCCACACGCATCAGTATCGCAGTGTAGTGTGCTCCTGCTGTGCTTTGAGTGTAACGCTGTGTGTTTTGCAGCTTGGAGGAGTTACCGGTCAGCTACATGCGAGCGGTGTTCGATTTTACCGCGCGTAACCCTCGTGAGCTCACCATCAGTAAAGGTGAAGAACTACAGGTGAGCACAAAGACACACTAGATTGCCTAAAGTATTGGGACACTCATGGCCACAGGTGTATAAATCAAGCACTAGGCATGCAGACGCTTCTACACACATTTGTGAAAGAATGGCTCACTCTCAGGAGCTCAGTGAACTCAAGCGTGGGACCGGGATAGGTTGCCACCTGTGCAATAAGGCCATTCCTGACATTTCCTCACTACTAAATATTCCACGCTCAACTGTTAGTGGGATTATAACAAAGTGGAAGCGATTGGGAACAACAGCAACTCAGCCACGAAGTGAAATCCCAGAGCGGGGTCAGCGCATGCTGAGGGTCACAGTGCGCAGAAGTCACCAACTTTCTGCAGAGTCAATCGCTCCAGACCTCCAAACTCCTGTGGCCTTCAGATGAGCTCAGGAACAGTGCGGAGAGAGCTTCATGGAATGGGTTTCATGGCGAGCAGCTCATCCAAGCCTTACATCACCAAGAGCAATGCAAAGCGTGATGCAGTGGGGTAAAGCATGCCACCACTGGACTCTAGAGCAGTGAGACGTGTTCTCTGAGTGACCAATCACGCTTCTCTGTCTGACCATCCCATGGACGAGTCTGAGTTTGGCGGTTGCCAGGGGAACGGGACTTGCCTGACTGCATTGTGCCAAGTGTAAAGTTTGGTGGAGGGGGGATTATTATGGGGTGGGGTTGTTTTTCAGGGGTTGGCCCCTTAGTTCCAGTGAAAGGAACTCTTAATGCTTCACCAAGACATTTTGGACAATTTCATGCTCCCAACTTTGTGGGATCAGTTTGGGGACGGCCCCTTCCTGTCCCAACATGACTGCGCTCCAGTGCACAAAGCGCCGCTCCATAAAGACATGGATGAGCGAGTTTGGTGTGGAGGAACTTGAGTCCTGACCTTATCCCGATAGAACACCTTTGGGATGAATTAGAGAGGAGACTGCGAGCCAGGCCTTCTCCTCCAACATCAGTGCCTGACCTCACAAGAAGAATTCCCATAAACACTCCTAAACCTTGAGGAAAGCCTTCTCAGAAGAGCTGAAGCTGTTAGAGCTGCAAAGGGTGGGCCGACTCCATATTAAACCCTACGGATTAAGATTGGGATGCCATTAAAGCTCATGTGCATGCGTCCCAAAACTATATAGTGTACACATGTGACTTGAGATTGAGTTTTTTTAACTGATAAGCTGTTTGTAATAACGTGTTTTTGAGAAAATGTCCTCTAAAGATCCAGCGTGTGTGTGTTGTAGTTGTTGGACATGTCTAAGCAGTGGTGGAAGGTGAAGAATCAGGCGGGGCAGGTCGGGTACGTCCCCAACAACATGCTTCAGCTCCCGCAGCAGGAGGACAAACCTGTGCGTATCCGTGATGTACACACGTCTAGTCCTGTTGATCTGATTTACACCCGTTCACAATCTTAATCTCACCCCATGACCCGCAGGAAACTCCATCCGCACCAGGACTCACCCGAAAATCCCGTCCGGAGGAGGTCCGAGCCTGGCTGGAGCACAAGGGCTTCAGTAAAATGTGAGGAGTGTGTGATGTGTTCTGCATATTATTTGTGTGAGACTAGTAAGCAACCATTTCAAACCTCATTCAGGCGGGGCATGGTTAATTAATTGACCTCATTTGCATATTGCGTAATGCCAACACAATATTAGGTCATAATGTTATGCCTGGTCGTTGTATGTGTATGTTAAGTAAAAAAAAGTGCATTTCAATCATTTTTAAAAATGAAATTTGCAAAAAATACCTTAAAATTTGGGACGTGGCTTGAACATGGGAATATATGGTCCCATGGCCAAACCGCTAGCATGCTAGTTAGTTAATCTGACCTCAGACGTCACTTCCTCTTTGTGTGTCAGTACGGTCCGGTGTTTAGGGGGCGTCTCCGGCTCCATGCTGCTGGGAATGACGCGCGATTTGAGCTCAAGACCGTTTGTCCGGAGGAAGGGGGGCGCGTTTTCTACCAGCTGCAGAACGTCAAATCAGCCCTTTCTGTGAGTACGGACCATCATCGCTACACACATGAACAGTGTTGGGGGTAACTCATGACAAGTAACTTGAGTTACGTAATCAGATTACTTTTTCAAGTAACTAGTAAAGGAATGCATTACTTTTCAAATTTACAACAAAATATCGGAGTTACTTTTTGAATAAGTAACGCAAGTTACTTTCTCATTGACTGACAGCTCGCCTCAATGTTAAGATAAATCGTAAGTGCGGAGTCGTTGTGTGTAAACATGAGGGTTACTGTAGTTCTAGGCTAAATCTGAGCGCGCATTTACCAATCTCACTTGCACAAAAAAACGATTCAGTATTCAGCCAAATTCATAAAAATCTGTGAAATTACTGCTGACCTTTAATGATTCAGTTAAACCATGCGCAAAAATGACTTTAGATTGTTTGTTTTTATTAGTGAAGTAGGTGTTACCGGAAGCGTATTATTTCACTTTTGTTATATAAAACAAACAAGTCCAGCCCAGGTGAAAAAAAAAATAACGTAAAAAGTAATGCATTACTTTTCTTAAAAAGTAACTAAGTAACGCAATGAGTTACTTTTTAAGGGAGTAACGCAATATTGTAATGCATTACTTTTCCTAAAAAGTAACTAAGTAACGAATGAGTTACTTTTTAAGGAGTACCAAAATTGTAATGCATTACGTTTCTTAAAAGTAACTAAGTAACGCAATGAGTTACTTTTTAAGGAGTACCGCAATATTGTAATGCATTACTTTTCTTAAAAGTAACTAAGTAACGAATGAGTTACTTTTTAAGGGAGTACCGCAATATTGTAATGCATTACTTTTCTTAAAAAGTAACTAAGTAACGCAATGAGTTACTTTTTAAGGGAGTACCGCAATATTGTAATGCATTACTTTTCTTAAAAAGTAACTAAGTAACGCAATGAGTTACTTTTTAAGGTAGTACAGAATATTGTAATGCATTACTTTTCTTAAAAAGTAACTAAATAACGCAATGAGTTACTTTTAAGGAGTACCGCAATATTGTAATGCATTACTTTTCTTAAAAGTAACTAAGTAACGCAGTGCATTACTTTTCAAAGTAACTTTCCCCAACACTACACATGAATGATGTGATAGCGAAGGATGTGATGTCATACTCACACAATGTCTCATTCACTCTCTCCAGGTGGCCAGTGAAGTGAGACCAATGACCTGAGGCCGCAAACGTCCTGTCCACACACACAAACTGAAGCTGTTAACGGATGTTGAAGGGCGTCAGACACTAAATTCATATTTATTCATAACCTGAAGATCAGGAGCGTCTGATTTATATACTCTCACTGTTTTTATGATGCAAAGAACCACCAGAGGAGACTGAATACACACATGCTTTATTGATATGAACAAAATACTCTCATCTGAACAGTTCTGCTGTAGACTAACAATCTCATCACAAAAAAATAAAGATATACATATATATTTTGTAGTATTACTTGTGATCACTTGCGCTCTAGCATGGCGAACCTCATGCTTTGCTCTGGATCTGCTCGGTCAGCATGCTAATTTCTGCAATCATGCCGTTTGGATCTCATGATTTGTGATTTATTAATGGAGATCAGAATACTGTGTGAGGATTAACAGTCAGTTTAATGCTCAACTAAACTACCGGACACATGCCGGATCCGGAGCTAGCGATGAACTGTCAGGCGCAGTGTGTGTGGAAACTCCCTTCATACACACGCGTGAACAGCGGAGGTTTGGCTCAACGGCGCCTCCTGCAGGACCGGAGGAGACTCGTAACACACACCTCTGCACAGTTCGGCCATCGGAGAAAAGAAATCCTTCAAATTGATGTAGAAATGAAACCATCACAGCTAAACCTTTCAGATATAAGCAGCTAAAGTAAAAGGCACGTGAGGGAGCTGTGACGGAGGTATGACACACACACACACACACTCGCGCTCGTTGTGTTCTATTGGTGCATAGCTGAACGTCTCTGAACATGCACTAACATGAGATGAATGAAGGAGGGAATGTCGCTTTGGTCCTGATGTTGAGGCGTTCTTTAGCGAGTGTGTGGGCGGGGTCGTGGCTTCTCTAGTGTCCTGATTGGACAGGCGAGTGTGTGGGCGGGGTCATGGCTTCTCTAGTGTCCTGATTGGACAGGCGAGCGTGTGGGTGGGGTCATGGCTTCTCCAGTGTCCTGATTGGACAGGCGAGTGTGTGGGCGGGGTCAGGGCTTCTCCAGTGTCCTGATTGGACAGGTGTGAGTGTGGGCGAGGCTGTGGCTGTGGCTAAACTCTATCGTGCTGATTGGACAGGCGAGTGTGTGGCGGGGCTGTGGCTCATCTCTATCGTGCTGATTGGACAGGCGAGTGTGTGGGCGGGGTCATGGCTTCTCTAGTGTCCTGATTGGACAGGTGTGAGTGTGGGCGGGGCTGTGGCTCATCTCTATCGTGCTGATTGGACAGGCGAGTGTGTGTGCGGGGTCATGGCTTCTCTAGTGTCCTGATTGGGTAGGTGTGAATGTGGGCGGGCTGTGGCTCATCTCTATCGTGCTGATTGGACAGGTGAGTATGTGGGCGGGTCATGGCTTAGTGTCCTGATTGGACTGGTGTGAGTGTGGGCGGGCTGTGGCTAAACTCTATCGTGCTGATTGGACAGGCGAGTGTGTGGGCGGGGTCATGGCTTCTCTAGTGTCCTGATTAGGTAGGTGTGAATGTGGGCGGGGCTGTGGCTCATCTCTATCGTGCTGATTGGACAGGTGAGTGTGTGGGCGGGTCATGGGTTCTCCAGTGTCCTGATTGGAAAGGTGTGAGTGTGGGCGGGGCTGTGGCTAAACTCTATCATGCTGATTGGACAGGTGAGTGTGTGGGTCATGGCTTCTCCAGTGTCCTGATTGGACAGGTGTGAGTGTGGGCAGGGCTGTGGCTCATCTCTATCGTGCTGATTGGACAGGTGAGTGTGTGGGCGGGGTCATGGCTTCTCCAGTGTCCTGATTGGACAGGTGAGAGTCTGGGCGGGGCTGTGGCTCATCTCTAGCATGCTGATTGGACAGGTGTGTGTGGGCAGGGCTGTGGCTTGTCTCTAGCGTGTGGGCGGGTCATGGCTTACCTAGCATGCTGATTGGACATGTGAGAGTGTGGGTGGGGTAATGTCTTATCTAGTGTGCTAATTGGACAGTTTTGTGTGGGCGGAGCCATTGCTCATCGCTAACGTGCTAATTGGACAGGAGTGAGTGTGGGCGGGGTCATGGCTCATCTCTAGTGTGCTGATTGGACAGTTGAGTGTGTGGGTGGGATCATGGCTTCTCAAGTAGCCTGATTGGACAGGTATGAATGTGGGTGTGGCTCATCTCTAGCATGCTGATTGGAGAGGTGCTAGTGTGGGCGGGGTTATGGCTCATCTCTAGCATGCTGATTGGAGAGGCGCGAGTGTGGGCGGGGTTATGGCTCATCTCTAGCATGCTGATTGGACAGGCGAGAGTGTGGGTGTGGTCATGGCTTCTCAAGTGTCCTGATTGGACAGGTATTTATGTGGGCGGGCTGTGGCTCGCCTCAGCATGCTGATTGGACAGGTATGAGTGTGAGCGGGGTCATGGCTCATCTGTAGCATGCTGATTGGACAGGCGAGCGTGTGGGCGGGGTCATGGCTCGTTTCTAGCGAGCTGATTGAACAGGCGAGCACGTGGGCGGGGTCATCGCTCATTTCTAGCGAGTTGATTGGACAGGCGAGCACGTGGCCGGGGCTGTAGATTGGCTGGGCGTGAAGGACAGCATGTCCTCCTCGATGCAGTCCAGCTCCTGTGTTCGGATGGCCTGCGTGATGAGGTGAAGTTCTTCACACAGCGTCTCGTGTCGGTACGCCACGCGGATATCAGGGACATTTGTGCGGCGGATGTCGTTACTGATCGGACCCTCTTTGCTGTAGTTGGGACCCAGCCAATAACCCTTAGCCTGAGACGGACAGATATTATAGGTGAGGACACAAGTATATTCCCCACAGAAAGGTCCACAAATGTATACTTTTTTTGCATAATTTGACTTTTTACTGATATTCGACATTTTGATGTGTGTGTGTGTGTATAATTGTGTGTGTGAGATGTTACCCTGTGTGAGAAGCCGCTCATTAACACACTGTTTCTGGCCAGTTCACACATGTCACATGAGCTCAGTTTCCACACCTGAGCGGCGATGCTGTACTCCTCCATCAGAGGCTCCTGAAACACACACACACACACCCATAAATACTGTAGTACAGCTCATCAGGTGTTTAACCTGAAACTGATGCTTGAACATCAGACACCAGAAGATCCCACCTTAGTGAAGTGGAACTGCAGCGGGTCATCGGTGGACAGCGACACCATCAGGCCGCGGGACAGATACTCGGGCAGAGGGTTGCGGTGGTAACTCAGAAACAGACTGTTGTTGCTGAGCGGAGACATCGCAATGCCCACCTGTGCCAGATAGTACAGGTACTGCAGGACAGGAGCCTAGGACACACACAGGTCAATCACTACTGCTTCCTGTTTGATGATTCAGTCCCGTGTGTTTGTTACAGTTGCATAACGAGAACCTGTTCAAAATACTCCTGAATGAATGACTCTTATGAAGCGGTTCTTTATAGTGAATCAAACACATACAGAGTGATTAATGTAGTGCGATTCATGAAAAATGACTCTTATGAACTGATTCTTTTAGTGAAGCAACTCATGAAATCAAACCAGTAAAGGTTAAGGAATCAAACTTCATTAGTTACACAGTGTGTGTTTATTCACTGGTTCATATCAGCCATTCATTTAGGCACTTAAGTCTCGTGGAATGTTTTAAAGGAGTCGTTTGAACGTCTGCTAAATGATTCAATGTAAATATACATGTTTATTCAAGAGTCAGACCACACCAGTCAAGCTTTTGATTCTGATTCACTAACAAGAATCTCATATGAGTCAATCAGACAACATAAGTCATTCTGCATGTTTTGATTCACTAAAAGAACTGGTTCATAAGAGTCATTTGTTAGGAATTGACTGGACTAGACTGTATGCATTTGATTCACAAAATAGGAGTTATAGGATTCGTTTGTTCAAGAGTCAGACCACACAGGTCAAGCTTTATGTGCTTGCTTAATTCTGTGTTTATGGTTGGGAACTGAGAACCTTCTGGAACTGAATGATGCAGCCAGGGTAGTTTGATTCGAACTGAATGTCTTTAGTGAATCAAACCCACATAGCACAGCCAGTGAAATCTGACTCCCGAATGACTGACTCTAATGAACCCACACTGGTTGCGCTATACTTGCTTGATTCACTAAAAAGATCCGGTTCATATGTTTTTTTTGTTAGGGAATCGGACTACATTGAGTCGTTCTGTAGTTGTTCGATTTGCTAAAAAGAACCAGTTCATAAGAGTCTTTATTTGTGAATCGGACCACATTAGTTGTACTGTGTGGTTTTGATTCACAAAAAAAAAAACAGCAAGTAAGATTAATTTTTTCGGGAATTTGTGTTTGATTCAAATTAGCCACATATTGCAACTCAAATCAGAAACTCGAATTTATGACTCCTATGAACTGAATCTTTTTAGTAAATCAAATCCCCATAACACGACCAGTGTAGTCCCGGACTAATGACTCTTAGAAGATGATTCTTTTAGTGAATCAAACACACACAGCACAACATGTGTAGTCTAACTGATTCCTGAATGAATGACTCTTGAATCAGTTCTTTTAGTGAATCCCTAGCATCTACATACCTTCCTGAGAAGCAGTCCATGTGAGATGTTTTCTGACAGAATGAATCCGGACACCAGGTGATGAATAGGCCCCGCCTCCCCGCAGTGAGGTCGCAGCACGAAGGTGTGGAAGCCCCGCCTTCTGCTCACAGACACAGTGATTCAGAGTGGTTGAGGCCGATTCAGAACCATTGAGAGCAATTGAGGGAGATTCGGACGATTGAGGGAGATTCACAGCGATTGAGAGCGAAATGAGGGAGATTCAGAAAGAATGAAAGCAATTGAGAGAGATTCAGAACGATTGAGGGCGATTGAGAGCAATTGAGGGAGATTCAGGGCGATTCAAATCGATTGAGGGATATTTAGAATGTTTCAGGGTGATTAAGAGTGATTGAGAGCGATTGAGGGTAATTCAGAGGGAAATGAGGGAGATTGAGGGCGATTCAAAACAATTGAGGGCGATTGAGAGCTAAATTAGGGCGATTGAGGGAGATTCAGAACGATTGAGAGCGATTGGGGGAGATTCAGAACGATTGAGGCGATTCAGAGGAGAGAGGTCGATTGAGAGTGACTGAAGGCGATTGAGGCGATTGAGTGATTGAGGGTGATTCAGGCGATTCAGAGTGATTGAGGGCGATTGAGGGTGATTGAGGGCGATTCAGAGGGAAATGAGGGAGATTGAGGGTGATTCAGGGTGATTCAGAGCGATTGAGGGCGATTGAGAGCAATTGAGGAGATTCAGGGCGATTGAGGCGATTCAGAGAAATGAGGAGATTGAGGTGATTGAGGATATTCAAAGCAATGAGGGAGATTGAGGTGATTCAGGCGTTTCAGAGGCGATTAGGGTGATTCAGAGCGATTGAGGGCGATTCAGAGGGAGATTGAGGGTGATTCAGGGCGATTCAGAGCGATTGAGGTTGATTGAGGGCGATTCAGAGGGAAATGAGGGAGATTGAGAGTGATTCAGAGCAATTGAGGGAGATTCAGGACGATTGAGGGCGATTCAGAGGGAAATGAGGGAGATTGAGGGTGATTCAGGGCGATTCAGAGTGATTGAGGGCGATTGAGGTTGATTGAGGGCGATTCAGAGGGAAATGAGGGAGATTGAGAGTGATTCAGAGCAATTGAGGGAGATTCAGGACGATTGAGGGCGATTCAGAGGGAAATGAGGGAGATTGAGGGTGATTCAGGGTGATTGAGAGTGATTGAGGGATATTCAAAGCAATTCAGGGCGATTGAGGGAGATTCAGAACTTTTCAGGGCGATTCAGAGCGATTGAGGGTGATTCAGGGCGATCGAGAGCGATTGAGGGTGATTCAGGGCGATCGAGAGTGACTCAATCGCCCTCATTTCGCTCTCAATCGCCCTCAATTGTTTTGAATCGCCCTCAATCACCCTCATTTCCCTCTGAATTGCCCTCAATCACTCTCAATCACCCTCAATTGTTTTAATTGCCATCAAACACTATCAATCACTCTCAATCGCCCTGAAACATTCTAAATATCCCTCAATCGATTTGAATCTTCCTCAATCGCTCTCAATCGCCTTCAATCTCCCTCATTTCCCTCTGAATTGCTCTCAATCGCTTTGAATCACCCTAAATCGCTCTCAACCATTCTGAATCTCCCCCAATCGCTATCAATCGTTCTGAATCTCCCTCACTCGCCCTCATTTCGCTCTCAATCGCCCTCAGTTGTTTTGAATCGCCCTCAATCTCCCTCATTTCCTCTGAATTGCCCTCAATCGCTCTGAAACATTCTGAATCTTCCTCAATTTTTTCTTAATCGATTCAATCTCCCTCAATCTCCTTATTTCCTCTGAAGAGATTCAGGCGATTCAGAGAGATTCAGGGTGATTGAGAGTGATTCAGGCGATTCAGAGTGATTGAGGCGATTCAGAGCGAAATTGAGGCGATTGAGGGTGATTCAGAGAGATTGAGAGATTCAGAGCGATTGAGGGTGATTCAGAGGGAAATGAGGGAGATTGAGGGCGATTCAGAGCGATTGAGGGAGATTCAGAGCGATTGAGGGTGATTCAGAGGGAAATGAGGGAGATTGAGGGCGATTCAAAACAATTGAGGGCGATTTAGAGCGAAATTAGGGCGATTGAGGGAGATTCAGAACGATTGAGGGTGATTCAGAGGTAAATGACAGAGTTTGAGGGTGATTCAGGGTGATTGAGAGTGTTTGAGGGATATTCAAAGCAATTCAGGGCGATTGAGGGAGATTCAGAACATTTCAGAGCGATTGCGATTCAGGGCGATTGAGAGCGATTGAGGGTGATTCAGAACGATTGAGGGTGATTGAGGGCGATTCAGAGGGAAATGAGGGAGATTGAGGGTGATTGAGGGCGATTCAGAGGGAAATGAGGGAGATTGAGGGGATTCAGGAGAGCGATTGAGGGCGATTCAGGACGATTTAGGGCGATTCAGAGGTAAATGACAGAGTTTGAGGGTGATTCAGGGTGATTGAGAGTGTTTGAGGGATATTCAAAGCAATTCAGGGCGATTGAGGGAGATTCAGAACGTTTCAGAGCGATTGCGATTCAGGCGATTGAGGGTGATTCAGGGCGATTGAGGGTGATTCAGGGCGATCGAGAGCGATTGAGGGATATTCAAAATAATTCAGGGCGATTGGGGGAGATTCAGGGCGATCGAGAGTGATTGAGATATTCAAAGCATTTCGAGGCAATTGAGGGAGATTCAGAACGTTTCATAGCGATTGAGGGTGATTCAGGGTGATTGAGAGTGATTGAGAGCGATTGAGAGCGATTCAGGGCGTTTCAGAGGGATTGAGGGTGATTCATAGCGATTCAGGCCGATTGAGGGAGATTCAGGGCGATCGAGAGTGATTGAGGGATATTCAAAGCAATTCAGGGCAATTGAGGGAGATTCAGAACGTTTCAGAGCGATTTGAGGGTGATTGAGAGCGATTCAGGGCGTTTTAGAGCGATTGAGGGCGATTCAGGGCGATTGAGGGTGATTCAGAGAGATTCAGGGCGATTGAGGGCGATTCAGAGGGCGATTGAGGGCGATTCAGGGCAATTGAGGGTGATTCAGAGAGATTCAGGGCGATTGAGGGAGATTCAGGCGATTCAGAGAGATTCAGAGTTATTGAGAGACGAGACTGAAGGCGATTGAGGGAGATTTAGAGCGATTGAGGAGATTCAGGGCGATTCAGAGATTCAGAGTTATTGAGGAGACTGAAGGCGATTGAGGCGCGATTCAGAGGTGAGGCGATTCAGGAAGAGATTGGTATCCTCGAGCTGTGGAGTGTGAGTACCTGCGCAGGTGGTTGAGGACGGTCATGTTGGCGTACATGTAGTACAGATAGTAGAGTACGGCGGGTTGTTGTCGTCGCACCAGCTCGCCGGAGATGGACTGTCCAGGTTAAAGATGTGATGCTCCGGTTTAGACTCTCGTCCACACTGTCGAAACCCACCACCTGAACCACGCATCACAGTTTCTCATGTACTCTTACACACTGACTGAATAAACCTTCAAATGTTCCATTTTTCTCTTTAGATAAAACAAACCAAAGGTCCTGATGACACTGACTAGCAGTAGAGAGTAGCAAATAATATATATACACTGATCAGGCATAACATTATGAACCCTGGGGCCATGTGTTCCCCAGGTAAGCCACGCACACACACCCGGCCATCCACGTGATGTAAAAGAACACGTGATCATCAGACCAGGCCACCTTCTTCCATTGCTCCGGGGTCCAGTTCTGATGCTCACGTGCCACTGTTGGTGCTTTCGGCGGGTCAGGGGTCAGCATGGGCACCCTGACTGTTCAGCGGCTATGCCGCCCCATACGCAACAAACTGCGATGCTCTGTGTATTCTGACCCCTTTCTATCAGAACCAGCATTAACTTCTTGAGCAGTTTGATCTCCAGTAGCTCGTCTGTTTGATCGGACCACACGGGCCAGCCTTCGCTCCACACGCATCAATGAGCCTGGGCCGCCATGACCCTGTGGCCGGTTCTGCACTGTTCCTTCCTGGAGCACTTTGATAGATCCTGACCACTGCAGACCGGGAACACCCCACAAGAGCTGCAGTTTTGAGATGCTCTGACCCAGTCGCCTAGCCATCACAATTTGGAGCCCACTAACAGGAGCCGTGATGAAGAGATCATCAGTGTTTTTCACTTCACCTGTCAGTGGTCATAATGTTATGCCTGATCGGTGTGTATATATATAAATTCATAAATAAAAGAGGAAATGTGATAAGTATGTGTACATCACAAAAAAATGACACATTTATGTATTATGTTTAGCCTTCCATATCACTACAGAGGTGTGTGTGTGTGTGTGTGTGTGTGTGTGTGTGTGTGTGTGTGTGTGTGTGTGTGTGTGTGTGTGTGTGTGTGTGTGTGTGTGTGTGTGTGTGTGTGTGTGTGTGTGAGTGTGTGTGTGAGAGAGTGAGACTCACGTGTTGCAGGAAGAGTGCAGCTGCGTGGCTGCTGGGATTGATGGTAACCTCAAACAGAGGCAGGAAGATGTTCTCCAGCATCTGCTGGAAGTTGCTCAGCTGCTTCTTTGTGCGGTAAACGTCACTGTAGACACACACACACACACACACACACACACATACACACACACACACACATTATCACACTCATTGGAGAGTCACCATAAAATATGAAAACTGTGTGTGTGTTTGTATGTGTGAGTCTGTAAGAGTGTGTTTGTGTGTGTGAGTCTATAAGAATGTGTGAGTGTGTGTGTGAGTCTGTAAGAGTGTGTGTGTGAGTCTGTAAGAGTGTGTGTGTGAGTCTGTAAGAGTATGTGTGTGTGTAACACTGTAAGAGTGTGTGTGTGTGTGTGTGTGTGTGTGTGTGTGAGTCTGTAAGAGTGTGTGAGTGTGTGTGAGTCTGTAAGAGTGTGTGTGTGTGTGTGTGTGTGTGTGTGAGTCTGTGTGAGTGTGTGTGTGTGTGTGTGTGTGTGTGAGTCTGTAAGAGTGTGTGTGTGTGGGCATGTTTTCGTGAAATATCAGGACACAAATGTGTATAATGACATGGGTATGACACAGGTATTACAGGAGAGGGTGAAATATGAGGACGTTCCCCATGTCCTCACTTTTCAAAATGCTTATAAATCACACAGGATGAGGTTTTTATCACAGAAAGTAAACTGTGCAGTCTCCTGTGATGGGTAGGTTTAGGGGCAGGGGCAGTGTAGGGGGATAGAAAATACGGTTTGTATGGTATAAAATGCATTACGCCAATGGAATGTCCCCACATTTCACAAAACAAACATGTGTGTGTGTGTGTGTCCTCACAACAGGCGTGGGATCTGGATGAGCCAGCGGACGTTATCGGAGTAAACGGAGTGAGAGACGGCCCACTGTGCCAGATTGTCCCACTCATCCATGGAACGGCCGTAGATGGACAGACGCAGCTCGGCATTCTGGTACTTACTCTCCTCTAGGTCTGACATCACTTCCTGCATACACAGGAAGTCACACGGCACATTCAGAGCTACAGTTACACCATCACCAGAGTTTGAGCTCCGGCTGCCAAAGATAATTAAAGTCAACATCAATAAAAACATCAAATGTTCCTTTTGAAAGAGGAAAAACTTTAAATAAATATTTAAAAATATATAATTATACATTATTTCATTCTATATAAATAATTGTATTAATGTATAGTTTTAGAATGTTAAAATACGTAGAATTCAGATAATAATAAAATTGTGATTACTTATATATAATTATCAAAAATAATTTTGATAGGAGTACATTTTAAATTAAAAGGCATATATATATATATATATATATATAATTATATATTATAATTTACTAATATATTAAATATGTGTGTAATTTAATAAGGTCATATTTAGATATATCTGTAAAAAAGTTATGTAAAAATTATAATCTTATTAAATTATATCAATATAATAATAAATTATGATTATATATTATTTCTTTGAAAATCCTGTTTTTTTAAAGGAATTTAAACGCTATCTAAAGAGAGAAGCAGCTTTAACTGTAACGATGACGGTAATGGCTGTGTGATGAGCCGCTGAGGTGCGCTGCTGTACCTTCACGATGTGGCCAAGTACTTCCTGTGGATGTGGTTGTCTGTTTTGATGAAGATCTCTCTCAGGATGGATTCTCCGATGGGATTGTACTTGGAGTTGAATTTGTCGGCTGATGGAACGTGTTCCTGTCCTGTGGAGGAAGAGTCACTGGAATCATTCATAGAGAGAGTGAGTGTGTGTGTGAGTGTGTGAGGAGTGAGTGAGTGAGTGAGGAGTGAGTGGAGTGAGTGAGGAGTGAGGAGTGAGAGAGTGAGAGAGTGAGAGAGTGAGAGAGAGTGGGAGTGAGAGAGTGAGAGAGGAGAGAGTGAGATCATTCATAGAGAGAGTGAGTGTGTGTGAGTGTGTGAGGAGTGAGTGAGTGAGTGAGTGAGTGAGTGAGTGAGTGAGTGAGTGAGGAGTGAGAGAGTGAGAGAGTGAGAGAGTGAGAGAGTGAGAGAGTGAGAGTGAGAGAGTGAGAGAGTGAGAGAGTGAGAGAGTGAGAGAGTGAGAGAGTGTGTGAGTGAGAGAGTGTTGATGGTAGTGGGAATTGATGTAACATGACTGTATGACTAATTTGCACTCTCGACAGCAGGAAGCAGCAGAGACGCCGCTGGTCCCGCTCCCTGCGGATGCAATCACCAACGCGACGGAAGATGTGATGGTGAACGCCGAATTTCTTCTCGAGATCTGGGCACAATCGCAGGGAGTCGCCATGGAGACCGAGGAGCCGGTGGAAGGGACCAATGGCGGACCGAGAAGCCGGCGCCCGTTCCTGGGCATCCGTGTTTGTGCAACCGCATGTTCATGTCCATGCAGGCCTGCGCCTCACCCAGAGGAGCCACTGGGCCGGCCGTAGACTCGCCAACAGAAGCGATAAAATACAGCGCGTTCTGCCACTTCACCGCCGCTCAGACACAAGTGAGTTACGTTATGTGTTTAAAGTCTGAAAATAGGCTTGAAGATCAATAGATAAATACAGAGGATCCCGGGAAAAACGCATGAGATGCGGATTCGTGCTGAAATGCCACGCCTCCTCGCGCATTTCCTGCGAGATATTTTGACACAGCAGTTAGTCTCGCTCTGCAGCGCAGGACTTTTGTTTGGTTCCTGAGTAACCACGGACTGATGTTCCGTGACTCCAGAAAGTGCCGCATCTATGTGCTACACGGGAACGGGATAAAAACACTGATTCCCCAAGATCTCCTGTCGAGACGGCAAGGTTTTGTCAGAGTTCAAAGCAGGATCTTCTGCAGAGACACGCTTATTTCATTGATCTTAGCGTCATTATTAGACGGGTTTCTTGTGGAATCGGGTCAGACGCCCCTAATCTTCCCAGGGATTTTGCTGTTAATGACCAGCACTCCTGAGCGCTAATGCATGTAACCAAAACTATTGATCTTTTCGTTCTGTTTCCTCCATCTCGACTGGAGTGAGGTAAGGATGCTATCTACCGAGGCTGTAGCGTGCTCCTTCCCCTTTCTCTCCATCCGTGTCTGACCGGCCTCTTCTCTTCCAGCCTGGACCGGCCACATCCAGTCTCATCACGACATCAGAAGCCGCCCGCTGTAAGTCCTGTCCCTTTAAATCCTCATACCTGAGCCGCTCAAGAGCCACCTGCACAGCACACGCAGGTGAGACGCTTACACCTGATCTACACTCACACACACTCACACACCCACTCACACTCCCAACACCCACTCACCACTCCACCACTCACTCACTCACCACCACCCACACACACACTCACACACACACTCACTCACACACTCCACACACTCACACACTCACACACTCACACACTCACCACTCCACCACCACTCCACTCACACACACACACACTCACCTCACACACACACACACTCACTCACACACTCACACACACTCACACACACACACCCACCACCACCACTCACTCACCACCTACACACACACACACTCCACTCACACACACACCTGCCACCCACCACTCCACCACACACACACCTCACCACTCACACACCCACCACCTCACCACCCACCCACCACTCACACACACACACTCACCACACACCCATTCACACACACACACACACTCCACTCACCACACACCTCACCACCCACCCACCACCACCACACACACACACACACTCACTCACCTCACCACTCACCACTCACTCCACCACACACTCACTCTTCACCACCACTCACCACCACCCACTCACCACCACTCCACCACATACCACTCACACACACACACACTCACTCACACCCACCACCCACCACACACTCACCACTCTCACACACCTCACCATTCACTCACCACCCACTCACCACCCTCACCACCTCACACACCACCACCACTCCACCACCCACCACCCACTCCACCACACACTCACTCACTCACCACCACCACCACCACACACCCACCACCTCACACACTCCACCACCACACACTCACCTCACCACTCCACCACCACCACTCACTCAATTTCACACACTCACTCACCACCACCACCACACACCTTCACCTCACCACACACTCACTCACACACTCACTCTCACCACACACTCACCACACACTCCACCACCACTCCACCACCTCACCACTCCACCACCACCACACACACACACACTCACTCACTCACTCACCACTCACCACCACACACCCACCACCACACACTCACCACTCACTCCACCACCACCCACCACCACCACACACACACACACACCACCACCCACCCACCACCCACCACACACTCACTCACACACACACTCACCCACTCCACACACTCACACACTCACTCACCACCACACACTCACACACTCACCACACACTCCCACTCACTCACCACTCCACCACCACTCACCACCACCACCACCACCACCAACCTCACCACCACACCACCACTCCACACACCACCCACCCACTCACACACCACTCCACCACCACCACCCACCACACACTCACCACTCACCACACACCACCCACCACCACCACCACCACCACACACACACTACCGCATTCCTCACCTGACCACCACCACCACCACCACCACTCACACACCCACTCACTCACACACTCACTCACCACCACCACCACCACTCCACCACCACCACCACACACCCACCACTCACACACACTCACGCACCTCACTCACTCCGAAGCACACCTCACCACTCCACCACACTCACCACTCACACACTCACCACTCACCACACACTCACTCACTCACACACTCACCATTACACACCACCACCACCACCACCACCTCACACACCACCACACACTCACCACTCACCACCACACACTCACCACACACCACCACCACTCACCCACCACCACCACCACACACACACACCACTCCACACCCACTCACTCCACCACACCCACCCACCACACACTCACTCCTCACACACCCACTCACACACTCACTCACACACTCCACTCACTCAATCACTCACTCCCTCACCCACCACTCCACTCCACCCACCCACCACCACCACACACACACCCACCACCACACACCACACACCCACCACCCACCACCACCTCACCACCACTCCACCACCACCACCACCACTCACCTCACTCACTCTCACTCACACTCACTCACACCACTCACTCACTCCTCACTCTCACTCTCACTCCTCCTCCTCTCACACTCACTCACTCACTCCTCACTCCTCCTCTCCTCACTCTCACTCCACTCCACACACTCACTCCTCACTCCTCACTCTCACACTCTCACTCACTCACTCCTCTCACTCTCACTCACTCCACACACTCACACTCACTCCACACTCCTCACTCACTCCTCCTCACTCCTCACTCACTCACTCCACCTCACTCACTCCTCACTCCACTCCTCCTCACTCACTCACTCACTCCTCACTCACTCCTCACTCTCACACTCTCACTCCTCACTCCTCCACTCACTCCTCTCACTCCACCTCCTCACTCACTCCTCACTCCTCCTCCTCCTCACTCTCACACCTCACTCACTCCTCCTCACTCCTCTCTCTCACTCCTCACTCACTCACTCTCCACACTCACTCACTCCTCCTCCTCACTCCTCTCCACACTCACTCCTCTCACTCACTCTCACACTGACTCACTCCTCACTCACTCCTCCTCACTCACCTCACTCACACTCCTCACTCACACTCACACACTCACTCCTCCTCACTCACTCCTCCTCACTCACACACTCCTCACTCACTCACTCCTCACTCCTCCTCCACACACTCCTCCTCCTCCTCACTCCTCACTCACTCTCCTCACTCACTCCTCCTCCTCCTCTCACTCTCACTCCTCACACCTCACACTCACTCACTCACTCCTCACTCTCCTCTCACACTGACTCCTCTCTCACTCCTCACACCTCCTCACTCACTCACTCTCCTCACTCCTCCTCCTCACTCTCACTCACTCCTCTCTCACTCACTCCTCACACTCACTCCTCACTCACTCACTCACACACTCACTCCTCACTCCTCACTCACTCACACACACACTCCTCACTCTCACTGACTCACTCACTCACTCACTCCTCACTCCTCCTCACTCTCACACTCACTCACTCACTCCTCCCACACTCACTCCCACTCACTCACTCACTCTCACACTGACTCACTCACTCACACACTCCTCTCACACTCTCACTCACTCACTCTCCTCCTCTCTCACTCCTCCTCCTCACTCTCACTCCTCCACCTCCTCTCACACACTCTCACTCCTCACTCCTCACTCCTCCTCTCCTCACTCACTCTCACTCACTCACTCCTCACCTCCTCACTCACTCCTCCTCCTCCTCACTCCTCCTCACTCCTCACACTCACTCCTCCTCCTCACTCCTCACTCACTCACACTCCTCACTCTCACTCCTCTCACACACTCTCACTCCTCACTCCTCCTCACTCCTCACTCCTCCTCACACTCCTCACTCTCACACTGACTCACTCCACTCACTCACTCACTCCTCCTCCCACTCACACACTCCTCACTCCTCCTCACTCACTCCTCCTCCCTCACTCCTCTCACTACTCACTCCTCCTCCTCCTCCTC
>CM040929.1:10234975-10237475 GCA_023029165.1 Gobiocypris rarus
AGTCGACGGGACTCCCCCGAAGGTCCTCGTACACGCTGACGTCCAGCGGCCTCTGCTCGAGCTCCTGCAGGGATCGGGCCGTGGTCTTACAGAAGGTCTGCAGTGACAGGGCGATGTACTTCTCTCGGATGAACAGGGCCTTCACCACACACTTCGACCAGATCAGTGAACGGCACCTGAGCACAGCAGCGCAAATCTCACACACATCAGCCAATTACACCTGAGCACACATCAGCCAATCACAGCAAATCTCACACACATCAGCCAATCACAGCAAATCTCACACATCAGCCAATCACAGCAAATCTCACACATCAGCCAATCACAGCAAATCTCACACATCAGCCAATAGCAAATCTCACACATCAGCTCATGTGTCCTGTTTTACTGTCAAAATATAGAAACGTAAAACAAGGAACTTCACAACAAAACTTAGAGAATTTAATATCTTCAACAAATCATTTGGCAGATTTGTGTCCGCTAAATTTAAAGTGAAGATCACATGAAAGCAATCTGCAGAATATCTGTATAACATTAACACCATACTTTTATTCTAATTTTAACATTACATATATCATACTTTGTTTTACATTGTAATAACTTAGAAAAACTTAAGAGAAAACTTAGAGAATTGAATATCTTGAGATAAGTTTATAGATAAAACTTAGATAATTCATATCTTAAGATAATATAATTTAAAATCTTAATAGAATTTAATATCTTAATAAAATGTAATATCTTAAGATAATATGATTTAAAATCTTAAGATAATAGAATTTAATATCTTAATAAAATGTAATATCTTAAGATAATATAATTTAAAATCTTAATAGAATTTAATATCTTAATAAAATGTAATATCTTCAGATAATAGAATTTAATATCTCCAGATAATAGAATTAAATATCTCCAGATAATAGAATTTAATATATTGAGATAAGTTTAAGAACAAAACTTATATAAAACAGATAATTAATATCTTGAGATAATAGAATTTAAAATCTTAAGATAATAGAATTTAATATCTTAATAAAATGTAATATCTTAAGATAATATAATTTAAAATCTTAAGATAATAGAATTTAATATCTTAATATAATTTATTATATTAAGATAATAGAATTTAATATCTTCAAATAATATAATTTAATATCTTCAGATAATAGAATTTAATATCTCCAGATAATAGAATTAAATATCTCCAGATAATAGAATTTAATATCTTCCAGATAATAGAACAATTAATATCTTGAGATAAGTTTAAGAACAAAACTTATATAAAACAGATAATTAATATCTTAGATAATAGAATTTAATATCTTGAGATAATAGAATTTAATATCTTGAGAGAATAGAATTTAATATCTTGAGATAATTTTAAGAACAAAACTTATATAAAACAGATAATTAATATCTTGAGATAATAGAATTTAATATCTTCCAGATAATAGAATTTATATCTTGAGATAATTTTAAGAACAAAACTTATATAAAACAGATAATTAATATCTTGAGATAATAGAATTTAATATCTTGAGATAATAGAATTTTATATCTTGAGATAATAGAATTTTATATCTTGCGATAATAGAATTTTATATCTTGAGATAAGTTTAAGAACAGAACTTATATAAAACAGATAATTAATATCTTGAGATAATAGAATTTAATATCTCCAGATAATAGAATTAATATCTTGAGATAATTTTAAGAACAAAACTTATATAAAACAGATAATTAATATCTTGAGATAATAGAATTTAATATCTTGAGATAATAGAATTTATATCTTGAGATAATAGAATTTATATCTTGATAATAGAATTTAATATCTTGAGATAAGTTTAAGAACAAAACTTATATAAAACAGATAATTAATATCTTGAGATAATAGAATTTAATATCTCCAGAGAATAGAATTGAATATCTTGAGATAATTTTAAGAACAAAACTTATATAAAACAGATAATTAATATCTTGAGATAATAGAATTTAATATCTCCAGAGAATAGAATTTAATATCTTGAGATAATTTTAAGAACAAAACTTATATAAAACAGATAATTAATATCTTGAGATAATAGAATTTAATATCTCCAGAGAATAGAATAGAATTGAATATCTTGAGATAATTTTAAGAACAAAACTTATATAAAACAGATAATTAATATCTTGAGATAATAGAATTTAATATCTTGTGATAATAGAATTTAATATCTTGAGATAATAGATTTTTATATTTAGAGATAATAGAATTTAATATCTTGAGATAAGTTTAAGAATAAAACTTACATAAAACTTACCTAATTCATATCTTAAGATAATAGAATTTAATATCTTGAGATATGTTTAAGAAATAAACTTATATAGAATTATATAATAGAATTTAACATTTTAAACATATTAGTGAAAGTAATCTGCAAAAACAAAATATCTGTATATTTTTATATTAATTTTGACTTTGTTTTAGATTTTATTAGTAGTATTCTATTATTGAATT